>CM077291.1:3990609-4135609 GCA_039654925.1 Anguilla pacifica | reverse complement strand
AACATCATATATATGGTTAATTTATACAGTGTAGCTACATAATATTTGTAGTCAAACATTTCAAAAAAAGGGGAAAAGGGGAAACGAAACGAACTCCATTTCGGCTCAAACCTTTCTACACAAAATGCCTATGAGACAGTGGAGGTGGCTGAGCCACCCACGTCATTGCTGTCCCTAAAGGAACTGCTGCATTTCCTGTTCAGGAAGCATCGAAAATTAGGGGCAAAACCGTGTGTAATTAATGAGAAGAATGTTTTTCCTGTTTGTCAGATTAATCCCAAATTTTACTGCCCTTTTTTATGCCAGTTAACACAGGGGACTGGCCTGATTCTGCCCTGCAGGGAATGATCACTGTTTTCCAGAACATAACATAACATATAACATAACATGACATGACATGATGTAACAAAACATAACATATAACATAACATGACATAGCATAGCATAACATAACATATAACATGACATGACATGATGTAACATAACATAACATATAACATAAAATGACATAGCATAGCATAACATAACATATAACATGACATGACATGACATGACATGACATAACATAACAAAACATAACATAATGACTAGAACAGGCCATTCAGTCCAACAATATTTGCCATTTTCCTGCCACTAAAGTATACCTAGTGCTCGGTTTACCTACGAACTAGATAGTATCTAGCTCTGCATCAAACCTGCAAGATACAATCTAGTTTGTAGGTAAAACGAGCACTAGGTACACTTCACTGTTTGTTACTGCTGTTCTTCTGCTTTTTGGAGAGCTCTGTTGTGTTTTCTTTTAATGTAATCAGACAGGCCCTAAATTTACGTTCTCTTTCCCTTAGTGTGACGGAATGACTCTCTCCACTGCCCCGCCCCTTCGTAGAGGAAGCACACCTCTACCAATCAAGCACCAGCTCCGGAGAGAGGAAGCGGTCACAGATGACTCTGATTGGGTGCCAGGTCTGGAGGAGCCGCCCTCCCCTCGGATCAGCTTCAGCTGTCCGCAGGAAGAGCCGGTCGCACCGAAGCGGGACGGCAGGCAGGGGGCGCCGTTGCGGATTGTGCTGATGGGTCAGAACGGAGTGGGGAAGTCCTGCCTCGCCATGGCATTGGCTGGGGACATGGACCAATCACAATCAGTGGACTCTGAGCTCAGCGGTACAGAGAGTGCGAGTGTTTGTGTTTGTGTGTGTGTGTGTGTGCGTGCAGCATTTGTGTGTGTGAGTGTATGTGCTTGTACAGGTGTGAAATACATTGTGTGGGTGTATGTGTTTGTGTCTTATATATATTATTTCAGTTTGAGTGAATGTATTTGATTGGCCCAGACAGTGGGTGAGCATTTGTACCAAGGGCGTAACTTATGGGGGGGAATAGAGAGGTTACAATTCCCACAATATTACAAAACAGGCCAAATAAAAGAAGAAGAGTCGCCAAATCTGGCAATGTACAACATATTATCCCAAAACAAACTTTAAAGAAATATAACGAACACACAGGATCCATGTTTTATTTTAGCAATGCAATTTCAACATGCTCTAGCATGTTCTATCAATGTTTTGTAAACTACTGTTGCCACATTGGTGCATGTTATTTCAATTGTTTCTATTAATTTATTGATTAATTTAGGTGTATTAAAATTAAATAAATTAACGTTTTTAAAAAACTCATCCGCTTTTTTTCAGTTTTCTGTCATTTTCAACAACTTTGCCGTGACTGCTCCGGAACTATTTTCTGTGACAGGCTGGGCGGCAGTGTAGCCCAGTGAGTAAGGAACTGGGCTTGTAATCGAAAGGTCATAGGTTCGATTCCTGGGTAGGACACTGCCGTTGTACCCTTGAGCAAGGTACTTAACCGGAATTACTTCAGTACATAACCAGATGTATAAGTGGATATAATTTAAAATGCTATGTAAATGTTCTGTAAGTCACTCTGGATAAGAGCATCTGCTAAATGCCTGTAATGTAATGTGACAAACACCTCGCATCACTGTTCAGTAATCTGCAGTATTTCCCCCTTAGAATTCACCAGAAATGATAATTTCACAGCTGTTATTTAAAAAATTTCAAATTAAAGTTACGCCCTTGATGTGCACAGTATTTTTATGTGTGTGTGCATGTGTATGCAAATGTGTGTGTGTACGTGAGTGTGTGACTGCGTATTCTTGTCTTATAGCTGAGGGATACCTTCGCACCGTAACAGTTGATGACGAAGAGAGCTCCATCATCATCTTCGACAACTGGAGACAGGTCAAGACCAACCAATCTTGTCTCTCTCTCCCTCCCGCTCACTCCCTCCCTCTCCTTCTCCCTTTCTCTCTCTCTCTCTCTCTCTCTCTCTATCTCTCTCACTTCTCTCTAAAATTATGTTCACGTGTGGTGGGATGGCAAAAAAATTGGTGAAAAATTACAGATTAGATAAGTTGATGAGTTGGGGTTGCCAGGTATACAGTACTGCAGTGGGAGCATCAGAGCCCCTCGTGCTAACGGCACACGGTCCCTGTTTGAGTCAGCTGTCCCTTTTAGTCACTACAGACAGGACAAATCTGTAGAACTTCTTCACATGCATTTAACCCTTTAAAGGGATCGTCCAACTTTTTGGGAGATTAGCTTTTTGGCTATCTTACCCATAGTTAGATGAGAAGATACCAATTTCAGCCCGGTGCGTCCAGTACTAAAATATTAGGCAATATCTACAGGGCTGCATGCTAACTGTGTTACCACTATGAATGGCTGCAGGTGGAAGCAATATTAGCTCTAATAAGTGAAGTGATGGAGATACAAGCATGTGTTGGGGCTTGCCAGGTGTGCCTGCCACTGACTGTAAACTGCCACTGGGTAAGATAGCCAAAAAGAATATTTCCCAAAAAGTTTGATCTCTTTAAGGTGTAAGGCCACAAATATGTGATTATAATGTTCTTAACTGAACATTCTAATGCTGATGCAACAGTCACTACTTGGTAACTAAATGCAATGGAGTTCTAGAACACTGACTTGGAATTTTGAAAAGACATTCCAGAAAGGCTTCTCTTCAAAGGCTTAAAGAATGTGAAATCATGAGCTGTAGAAAATCCTGTTGTTGCATTTTAGTTGTGTTGTAATTAAGGATGATTCCCATGATTCCCATTTCCACTCTACTGTTTTTCAAAATGACCAAGGGAGCTTCTCTGTCTCCATTTCACCACCCTCATGGAAAAAAACCCACTGTCCCCTGGTAGTCATGACTTTCCCATTGTTTTGGCTGTGGCCACTGAGCCTTTACTTGATTCAGGAGTGGGTTTCTCTCCTGCTGAGGGTCCAGTTCTTTCGCCACATACTTCTTCTCTTTTTTTTAAGGATGGTGGGGGGGGGGGGGGTATAGAGAGGGAGGTTGCGTTCCACTGGTCAGATCATCCAGAAAGGATATGCAAGGACAGGTTACCGCTGTAGTTGAGGTGCAGTTATGTTTGGGTCAAGCCCTCCCCTGCTGTGTGTTTCCTGCAGAAATAATACAAAACGGTCTCCTATCTCTAATTTGGGTTTTAATTAGCACAGGGAGTGTGTATGTGGTGTGCGGGACGCTGCAGTGTGCCTGTGGGGGGGTGGGGGGGGGGGGGAGGAAAGGTCTGACCCGTGAGATGCTGCCTGAGGTCACCCAGGCCAGGGAAACAGCTTAAGTAGCAGCTACCAGTTTTAATAATTCAAACTCAGCCTTCTGCCACTCCGGGGGGTACAGCTAAGAGTCTCTCTCACTCTCGCTCTCTCTCTCTTTCTCTTGCTCGTTCTATCTCTCCTTGCTCTCTTGCTCCCTCTCTTTCTCCATCGCTCTCCCTCTTGCTCTCTATCTACCTCTCTCTCATACTCTCTCTCTCTTGCTCTCTATCTTGCTCATTCCCTCGTGCTCTCTCTCTCTCTCTTGCTCCCTCTCTGACTCTCTCTCATGCTCACTCTCTCCCTCTTGCTCTCTCTTGCTCTCTCTCTCTCTCTCTCTCTCTCTTTCTCTCTCTCTCTCTCTAAATGGAGCGAGCCCCCAAGCAAAGGCCAAATCGGCACACGGAGGAAAAGCAGTTTCCTTGGGGCCTTTGGAGTGTGTATCTGGGCCAGGCCCAGGGCGATAGCCTGGAGCATCTGCTGCGGATTTCACTCATTCGCCGGCTGTTACAGTGTCACACCCGTGTGCATCGTACAGTCCACTGTCCAAACACACACACACACACGTGTGCATCGTACAGCCCGCTGTCCAAACACACACACGCGTATGCATCGTACAGCCCGCTGTCCAAACACACACACGCGTGTGCATCGTACAGCCCGCTGTCCAAACACACACACACACACGTGTGCATCGTACAGCCCGCTGTCCAAACACACACACGCGTATGCATCGTACAGCCCGCTGTCCAAACACACACACACACACGTGTGCATCGTACAGCCCACTGTCCAAACACACACACACACGTGTGCATTGTACAGCCCACTGTCCAAACACACACACACACGTGTGCATCGTACAGCCCGCTGTCCAAACACACACACGCGTATGCATCGTACAGCCCGCTGTCCAAACACACACACGCGTGTGCATCGTACAGCCCGCTGTCCAAACACACACACACACACGTGTGCATCGTACAGCCCGCTGTCCAAACACACACACGCGTATGCATCGTACAGCCCGCTGTCCAAACACACACACGCGTATGCATCGTACAGCCCGCTGTCCAAACACACACACACACACGTGTGCATCGTACAGCCTGCTGTCCAAACACACACACACAAACACATTCGCCCTCATTCATCAATATTTTCAGATTTTGCGTGCGTAAATGTATGCATAATCAGAAACGAAGCAACAAATACCGCCGGATTTAACAAGCGCAGTAGTCCCAGCTTTTTGTCGTATCCATGTGCGTACGTTGATAAATACCCAATGCTTTGCATTTTGAAAAAAGCGCATTCGTAGAACGTGTGATGGGCGGGAATGAACGTCCCTAAAATGAGCTGTAAGGAGCTTGGAATAAGAAGAGAAAAAAAGGATGTAATCTGAAGCCGTGATTGAAGTGCTGTTAATGGAGGTATAAGCAAAAAAAAAACACATTTTGTTCAGCGGAGTAAAGCCGTGGAGTGCCGGGGGGGGGGGGGGGGGGCGGGGGAGACTAAAGCCTGACAAGATATGGCTGGTGTTGTAAACACAGTGAGTCTCAAGTTGCGCATACTTCCAAACAGGCAAAACGAAAATGGTTTCATATGAAACTACACTGGGGGTGGCAGTGTGGTATAATGCGTAAGGAACTGGTCTTTTAACCTGAAGGTCACATTCCTGGGTAGGACACTGCCGTTGAACCCTTGAGCTTCAGTACATATCCAGCTGTATAAATGGATGCGAACCAAACATCCAAGTTGTGTAAGTCGCTCTGGGTAAGAACGTCTGCTGAATGCCTGTAATGCAAGAAAGTCCTAGCCCACAAACGAAGCACAGCGGCCACAGGGGTCAAGGTCAAGTGAGTTGAGCGTTTGGCTCGGTTGACCACGCCAGACGAACGCACTGGACAGATCACAGGAGAGTTGCCGCAGTCTGGATTTACCTCAGAGGGTGATTTACCCCGGAGGGTGATTTACTCCGGAGGGTGATTTACCCCGGAGGGTGACGGCGTGACATGTTCCCCCCCCCCCCCCCCCCCGCACAGGCTCAGAAGGAGGCGTCCGGGCTGTCTTAACTGACTCAACACGGCCTTTGAAGATGCGCTGTCTTCGAAATGCACCGATGCCCCAAATATTTCGAGAAAGCCACGTCAGCCATGGCAATGAAAGCCTGTGCTGGGACATCTGTGCTCTATTTATAGCACACTTTGTTTACGTGTTCTACGTAGTTTATATTCAATTACAATTAAGCGTTTATTAGATTAAGCAGGGTTATGCAAATGAGGCGTCAGCCTGTTTTAATGTTGACTCCAGTTGTGATTTTTCATATAGTAATTTGAAGAATTAAAATATAATATTCGATTAGCTTGAATTTTGTTTAAATAATTCTGCCACTCTTAAAATCGAAATGAAAGATTAATGAATGGAACAGTAAAGGCACAAACATGCGAAACAAGGTTTAACCGTGTGTAGCGTTCAGTCCTCCGGAGAAGCGGATTGGCCTCGGCTGAGCCGGCTGGTGGAGAGAGCACACACACCTGGGCTGCGTTAGCTAATCCGCCCGGGTGCTTAAAGGTGTGCTGCTCTCCACAGTGCAGGTCCGAGATCGGGAGCTTTCACCGAAAGCCCTTTTCCTTTATTTAATCTTTGTTTGCATGTTTGTCAGATCACAACAAGCCAAAGACAGAAACGGGTCAACTGAAAAGCTGGCCAGCTATGAGCGGCGTGCTGAAAAGTGGTCACTTTGTTTCACTTTCTTCTGTCTTTCTAGTTTTAGTTTGCTTTAGTAAATTGTTTTCACCCGGAACCTGTGAGGGGGAAGGGTGTAGATGTTCCTTTATTTGATTTTGTGTTGGTGTGGGTGCTCTCTCTCTCTCTCTCTCTCTCTCCGTGAGGCAACCAACAGTGTTTCCCAGAGCTGCCACGTTTCCCTCCCAAGGGTGTCACACCAAACGTTTTGTGATCAAATTTGTTCGGCTGACGTTTGATGAATGGGTTTTCACCCTCTCCGCTGTGCTGTAATGTGCGGCTTCTGGTCAGTGTTCTGCAGTTGTGCCGCATTATATGTGATGGATCAACAGAGTAACTCACTCTGACTTGGCCATGCTGCTGGTTCGCTGCATGTGGCATCGTGCTGGGTTTTTACCTGTTTATAAAATGCTCTGAGGCTTTTAACCTTTATTTCTTTGCGGATTTTCACAGACTGGCAGCTTGTTGCTAATATTTTATCCTGCTCTGCTGTTGAACTTCAGTGTAGAGTAGATTCACGCTCCTGATTTGTGATCTAATCAATTCTAATCATGGTTTGGCCAGGGTTTGTTCAGGGTTTTGTCAGGGTTTGGTTTGGGTTCAGTCAGGGTTTGGGCTGGTTCAGTCAGGGCTCGTGCTGGTTCAGTCAGGCTTCATCAGGCTCATTTGGATTTTATTCAGGGTTTGGTTCTGGTTTGTCAGGGTTTGGTTCGAGTTCAGGCCGGTTGGATCAGGCCTGGTTCAGCCTGGCGTTCAGCGGAGGGGTCAGGGCACGGCTGCACAGCATCCAATTATCAGCTTTTCACCTCTCGGCCTGTCTCTGCTGCTCTCTGCTCGCGTCGCGCAAATCTGCCCTCCTTTCTGCTCCAAGTCTGATAATCTCCCCCTCCATCTGCCCCTCGCTCTCCCTCTCTCTCTCTCTCTCCCCCCTCTCTGTCTCTGTCTCTCTCTGTCTCTGTATCTCTCTCTCTCTCTCCATCCGCCCCTCCCTCTCTCTCTGTCTCTCTCTGTCTCTGTCTCTGTCTCTCTCTCTCTCCATCCGCCCCTCCCTCTCTCTCTGTCTCTCTCTGTCTCTGTCTCTGTCTCTCTCTCCCTCCATCTGCCCCTTCCTCTCTCTCTCTCTCTCTCTCCCCCCCTCTCTCTCTCTCTGTCAAAGTCCCGCATTTAGTTTTAGAGTGTGTGTGTGTGTGTGTGTGTGTGTGTGTGTGTGTGTGTGTGTGTAGGTATTTAAGGAGGTAGAGGAGGAGGGGAGTTTGTTTGTGTGCATGTGTGTGTGCTGGGATTTGCAGAGGTAGAGGGGGAGGGGAGTGTATGTGCAGGGATTTACGGAGGTAGAGAGGTAGAGGGGAGGGAGGGGAGTGTATTGTGTGTGTGTGTGTGGTCAAGGGGTAAAGGGGAGAGGAAACTATAGTTTCTGGTTTCTTAGTAAATTGTAAGCAGCTCGTGATTTATTTTTTTTCACCAAGTCAAGCCCAATAAAAACTAAGACAGACAGACAGACAGACAGTGAAATGTGATTGACAGATTGATAGGCCTTGGCACATTCATTTTCATATGTGTACAGACTGTTCACTCTCACTCAGAAGAGTGCATACAGAGTAGGGCTTTCACTGCATTATTTCAGTCTTGTAATTTTGCTGATTCATAAAGCAGCAAAAGTGGAGCATTCAGCAGAATTTATATATTCAGCATTGGCTGCTGAGAGCAGCAGTACTGCTCTGCCACTATATATGTGTGTGTGTGTGTGTGTACAGTGTGTGTGTGAGTGTGCTGGAGGAGGGGTTGGGCTCAGTAAGACAGATGGTCGGACGTGGGGCACGGCTCTTGCTCTGTTGCTCTGGGTGATATAATCACACCCTTTGAAGGAAAGACGTTAATTTGTCACAATTACCAGAGAGAGCTCTCCATCACCACATGAAGTTACCGGTCCTGCGGTGTCAGTGGGCTGCTTTCACTCAGTCAGGGATCAGTCTGGGTCCTCCCCTCCACATGCTCTCTCTGTCCCATAATGCACCGCTCCACACGCTCTCTCTCTCTCAGTCCCATAATGCACCGCTCCACACTCTCTCTCTCCCATAATGCACCGCTCCACGGTGTCAGCGGGCTGCTTTCACTCAGTCAGGGATCAGCCTGGGTCCTCCCCTCCACATGCTCTCTCTGTCCCATAATGCACCACTCCACACACTCTCTCTCTGTCCCATAATGCACCACTCCACACACTCTCTCTCTCTGTCCCATAATGCACTGCTCCACATGCTCTCTCTGTCCCATAATGCACCGCTCCACACACTCTCTCTCTCTGTCCCATAATGCACCGCTCCACACGCTCTCTCTCTCTGTCCCATAATGCACCGCTCCACACTCTCTCTCTCCCATAATGCACCGCTCCACGGTGTCAGCGGGCTGATTTCACTCAGTCATGGATCAGTCTGGGTCCTCCCCTCCATGCCATCTCTCTGTCCCATAATGCACCGCTCCGGTGATGGGTGATTCTGTGGTTGCCCATGGCGGAGGGGGGGATCTCAGGACCCTGTCTGTTTCTAAAATGGCACCGTAATTTGGTGGAAGTGCAGCGGCAGTTATCTGTGAGGCTCATGCCTATGTGTTTGTAATTGGATCTAATTTCACTGATGCTCTGTGTCTGTATCTGTGTCTAGCCACACTGACACTTTATGTGTCTGTACTGCATCTGACCTCACTGGTATCCTGTGTGTCTGTACTGCAGCTAACATCAGTTGGATAGTATCTATCTATCTATCTATCTATCATAGCATTGAAATGTGAAAAGAACCTGACAGGAACAGTATGTACCACAGTGGGGAGTGAATAATACGTTTGTGTTTTGATTGACAGGACCTGTCGACCCTGCTGCGCGATGTAGCTGCCACTCTTTAACGTGTGTGTGCTTTGATTGACAGGACCTGTCGGCCCTGCAGTGCGAGGTGTGCGTCCTGGTGTTCTCTCTGACGGACAGGCGGAGCTTCCACCGCACCGCTCAGCTCCGCCTCCTCCTCCGGGAGACCCAGCCTCAAACTCCCATAATCCTCGTGGGCAACAAGAGCGACCTGGTCCGGACAAGGGAGGTCAGCGCAGAAGGTAGGCAGGGGGCATAAATCAATCTCTGTGTGTGCTTTTAGTGTATTTAACTCCACACAGGAAGAAACTCCAATCAGTTTTGCCAGTTTTAATCCCAGGTTGGGTGTTGCTGTTGGACCCTTGATCAAGGTACTTAACCTGAATTGCTTAAGTACATATCCAGCTGTGTAAATGGATTTTATGTAAAAAATGAACTTAAGCTGTGCACTTCACTCTGGGTAAGGGTGTCTTTGTTAGATGTCAAAACTGTGAATATGAGAAGGGGAATGGTGAGTTTTGTATTTATAAAGGACATATAATCATAATAGTGATTACCGATAGGAAAAAAACATAACAATCATAGTTGTTGATGTGAGCCCCAGTTCAGCGTACTCCATTCAGGCGATGAATTTAAATTCAATTAATTACTTTGAAAGGGCAGCGATTCCCAACCCCCCTGATGACTGACAGCGTAAAACAAATGCGTTTTTTGGGCTGAGGCGTTGCCATGGTTACCTGCTCACCATCCCCTAGGCTTCCTGTCTTCCTGTCTTCCTGTTAGTCTTTCTGTATCCCAGTCCTTAATCTCTCCCTCTCTGTTTGCCATCTCGTATATGTCATGTCATATGGTCCCTTCCACTCTTTCCCTCCCTCCCTCCCTCTCTCTCTCCCTCCCTCCCTCTCTCCCTCTCTCCATCTGTTTCTTGTTCTGTGTGACTCTGCCTCCCTGTGTGCACTCTCTCTCCCCCACCGGGTGGCCATGGCTCCAGTACGTGTTACTACTGTGACCGTTTGCATTGTGTACGTGTGTGGCCAACTGCTCCCCCCTTCTATCTTTCTGTATTTCTCTATCGTTCTCTCTCACACACACACACACACACGCACACACACACGCACACACACACACGCACACGCACGCACGCACACGCATACGCACACACTCACTCACACACACACACACACACTCACTCACGCATGCACAAACACATATACACACACACGCGCACATACACACACAAACACACACTCACACGCACACATGCACACACACACACACACACACGCACGCACGCACACACGCACACACACACACACACAGTACACAGTGATTTATAATTAAAGGGTGTGTTTGTATTGGGTGTCTCTGCTCAGTCCGGGGCCAGAGTGCCTATACAGCAGTGCTTCCCCCGGCACCTCACAGTCCAGATTAAAAGTCCCAATAACCCCAACGGACCTTCAAAATAGATGCTGGTGTCTGATTATAATCATTTCAAACTGATCAGGGGGAGAAGGGAGTTTAAATGACAAGGAAAAACCAGGAAGGATGCATCATTCAATATTCCACCTAAAATTCAACAAACCAACCACTGCCACATAAAGATATGAGTATTGTATGTATTTTACACTGCACAATAAATATTTACTGTATATTTTGAAATGTGCTCCTGTTATACCTTTTCAATCTAATTATTAATTTTTTTGTTGTTCTTTATGAAAAATCTTTCTTTTTTTTTGCTTGGGGAAGTATGTAGTCCAAAGTGTTCAAGTATTAATTCTTTTTTTTTGTTTTACCTCAAACCCCTCACCATCCTTCTCTCTCTCTCTCTCTCTCTCTCTCTTTCTCTCTCAATCCCTTCTTCTGCCTCTGTGTGTAGTCTGGAAGGAAGCAAATTAATATTTAATATTCATATTTAACAGCATACTAAGATGATGGTGTGATGAGTGGTTATACATTACATGCCATAAGTATGTGGACACCTGACATACAACATCTCATCCCAAATTATGGGTATTAATATGGAATTGGTCCCCCCTTTTCTGCAACCTCCACTCTTCTGGGAAGGCGTTATGCTAGATATTGGGGCATTGCTGCAGGGATTTGCTTTCATTCAGCCAGAAGAGCTTTAGTGAGGTCGGGCACTGATTGGGTGATTAGGCCTGGCTCGCATTTGGCTTTCCAATTGATCCCAAAGGTGTTGGATGGGGTTGAGGTCAGGGCTGTGCAGGCTAGTCAAGTTATTCCACAGCATTCTAGAAAAAAATCATTTCTATATACATAGAACTTGCTGTGTGCCCAGAGGCATGGTCATGCTGATACAGGAAAGGGCCTTCCCCAAACTGTTGGGGAAGCACGGATTCGTCTAAGATGTGATTGTTTGCTGTAGCATTAAGATTTGCCTTCAGATGGAAAAAAGAGGCCTAGCCCAAAACCATGATAAACAGCCCCAGACTAAGGGGTGTCCAGACACCTTTGGTCATATAGTGAAGGTTAATTTTATGAAGGTTTGCATTCTGTTGATTTGTTAAACTTACTTTTCTCTTTTTTTCTTTTTTCCACCTTTTATGTGAGACTTGCTTTTGTTGTTCATTTTGATTTGGTCGATTCTTTATTATTGTTGTTGCTTTTCCTGTTGTCGAATGGCTGTATGTATTGCACAGTGAAGGTCTGTTAAAACTCAAACTCTCTTTTTCTCTGTCAATCCCTCCCTGTGCCTCTACCTCTCTGCCTCCCCTCTCTCTTTCCATTTCCCCCTCCCCTCTCTCTCTCTCTCTCTCCATCCACTCTGTCTCTCCATCTGCCCCTCTTCCTCCCCTCTCTCTCTCCCTCTCCTTCCTCTCTCACCCCTCTCTCTCTCCATTTTTTCCACTCCTCCCTCCCCTCTCTCCATCGCACATCTTCATCCACTCTCTTTCTCCACTTCCCCCTCTTCCTTCCCTCTCTCTCTCTCTCTCCCCCTCTCCCTCCCTGCCTCTCTCCCCCCTCTCTCTCCCTCCTACCCTCTCCCCCTCCCCCTCTCCCTCCCTCTCCCTCTCCTCCCTCTCTCCTCCCTCTCTCTCTCTCTCCCCCCTCTCTCCTCCCTCTCTCTCTCCCCTCCTCGCCCCCCCTTCTCCTCCCCCTCTCCCTCCCCTCTCCCCCTCCCCGCCTCTCTCCCCCCTCTCTCTCCCTCTCCCCCCCCCCCCCCCCCCAGAGGCCCACTCCAGTGCGGTGCTGTTTGACTGCCAGTACCTGGAGCTCTCCGCCTCGCTGGACCACCGCACCTCGGAGCTGCTGGAGGGGGCGGTGAGGGCCGCTCGGGGCCAGGCCTGGGGGCCCGGGGGGGCCGAGGGGGCCGGGGGGCCCCGCAGGGAGAGCCTCACCACCAGGGCCAAGCGGTTCCTCTCCAGCCTGGTCCCCCGCCACCCCAAAGAGAGGGAGAGGGAGAGGGGGAGGGGGGGGAGGGCAGGCAGGGTCTTCCGGCAAAAGTCACGCTCCTGTCACGACCTCACGGCCTTCTAATGGGGGGGGGGGGAGGAGGGGGGGGGAAGGATGAGAGGGGGAGAGAGAGGGAGAGATGGAGAGAAGGGAACAGAAGACAAACAAAATGTGTTGAAATTCGCACAAAAAAGTCGCAACCCAAAAAAAGTGTGTCGGATGTTAAACGCATCCTTTTTTGAGGAGGAGTGTGAGAACCGAAGGACCTGGGGGGGGGGGGGGGGGGGAGAGAAAGAAGTGATATATAAAAAGAGGACAGGAATCGGCCGACCCAAATGAATACCTTAGCCTAGCAATAAAGTTTTACCCGGATGGATGAACAGAGCCGCAGGTATGGGCACCAGAGTCCCCAGCTAAACTGGGAGAACTGCGCGGTCAGCACAAGCAGGGCCCTCCGCACGCAGCGCAGCCCGCGATATATCACTGCTCCTCCACCCCGACCCCAGAGAGCCGCGAGCTACGCTACGCTGTGCTGTGGGGTTTTTTTTTCTTCTTCTTCTTCTTCTGTTGTTGCTACTCAGCACTTACAGCATCGATTAAAGCAACTGATTACGCGCAGTTAATTCACCTGTCCTGGGTCGCCTGGGGCTGAACCGGTTGCCGGTCTTTTTTTTGTTTTGTTTTTGCTTTGTTTTGTTTTGTTTGTTTGGTTCTTGTTTGTTTCTCCCGGTTTGGGGGCCAGTTGTAGCCTAGTGCTAACTCGGTTTCCCCCGTGCGGCCGCTATGCGCAAGTCCCAGCGGTCGACGGTAGGGAGGAGGTCGTCACGTCTCCTCCGAGGCTGGGGTCCTCGCGCCCCTGACCCCTGACCCCTGACCCCTGACCCTGACACCGAGCAAGGCCGCTGTGTGCGGGACGGTTCCCCCCCCCCCCCGCCCCCCGCCAAGCCCCTCCCACCGTCCTCGGGAGCAGCCGTCCAATATCGCCGCTCCCACAATGCACCGCTGCTAAGGTGAAAACAAAAGCTAGCAGACTGTAATATACTTTACCTGTAATATACCTATACCTCCGTACTACACCCATTCGTAACGATGTTCTGAAACACATTTACATTACATTACAGGCATTTAGCAGACGCTCTTATCCAGAGCGACTTACATTGTATCCATTTATACAGCTGGATATACACTGGAGCAATGCAGGTTAAGCACCCTCGCTCAAGGGTACAACGGCAGTGTCCTACCGGGGAATCGAACCTGCGACCTTTCGGTTACAAGACCACTATACTACACTGCTGCCAGATATTTACCTGCACTATCCCTGTAGACAAATTCTACAGCCTTGGCTCTGTTCTGAACACCATAAAGATGAGTTAATGACTTTAGGACCGGTACCACCTTTACCTGTGCTACACCTGTGCTGTGTACCGATTCCACAGCAGACGTGGGCAAGGCAGGCCGTATCCATTCCTGGATTTCGTGACAACTTCTGCCCTGAATTATTAATCGGGCTGATCATTTACTGATCTGACACTTTAGCCACAATTTCTTATTCATTGGTCTAATCCAGTGGTTCTTGGGTTTGGTCCCCTTTGTATATGCTGGTCCTTTTGTCCTGTTCCAGCCACAACGGCAATTCCTGAATTTTAACGAGCGTTCACGCACGTTTTTCACGTCTGAGGGACTGTTTACCCTCTAAAGCCACATTGTGTCAGAAATAGCTGTGCATGTCATGAAGACTAAAAGTCTTCATGACATGTTTCCAATGATTACATCGAGATGTTAAAAATAAAATAAACTGATGACATTAAAGACCAAGGTGAATAAACAGGCCCCTAATTGGTGAAAGTGTGGAGACGCATGCATTAAAACTAACCATAGATAATGAAGAATTTGAAACACAAAGGAAATGATAATAAGGAGCCACCTGCATTGTGTTAAACAAGTTTAAGGGAAATATTGACTTTAAAATGAAACGCGTCTAGCGACCTTAATTGAGCAAGAGATTGATTGGAGCGAAAGCCAGCGTACACAGGGGGTCCCCCAGGACCGAGTGCTGAGAAGCACTGGCCTATTCAGCGAGCGAACCGGCATCAATGCATGCGGCTCATCATGTAATGAGCCCAGGGGGACATTAGCGAAAGCAAATATCTGTGCACCACACCACCACCAGCTCCTCCAGGAGCAGAACTGCTCCTTGCAGCCTTGTCTCTGTACTAAGTGTGCTACGTTAATGTTGAACGCCAGTACTGACTGTGACAGTAAAACCTCCCTCCACTAGCGCCCTGCCAAAAGATGGCAAGAAAGGAGAAAGAAAAAAAAAAGGAAAAGATGATAATAGAAGTCTATAGGTCTATATTGCATTACAGGTATTTAGCATGGTCACAGGTTCGATTCCCGGGCAGGACACCGCCGTTGTACCCTTGAGCAAAGGCGCTTAACCTGCATTGCTTCAGTATATGTCCAGCTGTGTAAATGGATGCAATGCTCTGTAAATCACTCTGGCAAATCACTCTGGATAAGAGTGTCTGCTGAATGCCTGCACCTTTTTACATAGCATCCATTTATACAGCAGCACCTTGCTTGAGGGGCAATGGCAGAGTCCTACCCGGGAATCGAACCCGTGACCTTCAGGTTACAGTTTCAGTCCCTTACCTATTATACTGCACTGCTGCCCTTATTCACACCCGTCCTTCCTCCTCCACCCCTCCTCTTCCTCCACCAATCTCAGCACATCGAATTTTTATAACCGAGCAAGACAGTGCGTGGAAGCAGTGGCCACAAACATCTCGGGAGTGTCGCAGGAGCGTTGCGGGAGCGCTGCGGGAGAGTTGCGGGAGAGTTGCGGGAGCGTTGCGTGAGCTTTGTGGGAGAGTTGTGGGACTGTTGCGTAAGCATTGCGTGAGCATTGCGTGAGCATTGCGCGAGCGTTGCGTGAGTGGCATCTGGCAGCTGAGTCTTGGTACCAGTCGCCATATGGGCCACATGCTCCTTCAACATTGGAATATTAAAATCCAGTTTGTTTGAAATGCTTTGTCGCGTTTTGGTTTTTTTGATTGTTGTTTGAATTGGGTGGGCAGAGTTGAGCTAAGAATCCAACATCTGAGTGTTTTAATATACTTTTAAGTCATTTAACACAGTAGGGTAATATTTTATTAATTTCTTTTTGTTGTTGTTGTTCATTTTAGTTTCCAAAGCATAGTACTGAGAATGCCTCTTAACTTGTCCAAGACGAATGGAACTATGAGGGATGACAGGTGACACATACGCAAACTCACACACAGGCACGCGCACACACACACACACACACACAGACACGCACACAAACATACACGCACGCTGACGCGCACACTCTTGAAGCATCATTTGTTGTGAAGTATGATTTCATACGCACACAGATTTGGGGTCTGAGGGCACGTCCCTCTGCCCTATTTCCTGTGTCTCTGAACAGGAAGCTCTAAATCGCAGCTGTGACACTGAATGGCTCGGGGGACTGTGCGTACAGTCGGGGCGTCCGCGCGCTCTCTCTCTGTACTTCCTGTCCCTTTTCCTCTCGCGTTTCCTGGGGTGACCCCGCGACGGGTTTTAAAAAGAGACGCTTTTTTTTTTGAATGCAGCTCAGAATGCTGCAGCTGAGATGGGAAATGGAGCCCAAGCAGCTGCAGGCTTACAGAAGCGGGGATGTGGCAAGAGCACACGGATGAGGAGTTTCGGAAATGCAGCTGAAGTGGGATAAACTCCTCAGAGCCGGGGGGGGGATGGGGGGATGGGGGGCAGGGGGGCTTGGGGGTTTGAGCGTAGCAGGTATGGTTTGCCAAGTGATAGTTGCTTAGTGACAGTTGTCAAGGAGACAGAGTTCTAGAGTCTTGAGGCATCTATGTTGTCTCACATTTCAAACAATAATGAGTGGAGTTTTTTTTTTTTTTGGGAGGGGGGGGGGGGGGGTCCAGAAGACAGGGATATGGAGAGGTGGGGGGTTATGCGGTGGAACAGAGAAACAACAGACCCCACAGATGGAGAGAGAAACAGGCCTCTGTGCCTTTTATCTGATCATCTCTCCATCTGAACATTATGTGATTTTTCCCAAAATACTACTGCAGAGACTTTCTGCTTGGGAAAACCCGAAAAAATTAATAATTTAAAGCATCACTGAGAAAACCCCAAAAGAAAAACAAAATAACATAAAAACAGAAAACACTAAAAAAAAAAAAAAAAACTCTTCAAAGTTAATAACCAATTTTTCTTTATCTGTTCAACAGAGGCATTTCTGAATACACTCACCTAGTTTCAAATGGTGCATATTATCAATCGGCAAGTAAATAAATTCGATTTGAAGTCTCAAACTGACCTGGAAGTGTAGCCACAAACCCCACAGTGCTGTCCGTATGGTGCTTTATGGTAACTGAAATAGCTGCTGTAAATGGCTCTTAACACAAAGTTCACCCCAGTCTATTTTAAGACATGCTGCTAAAGCTGATAAATTAATACACATCAAGAAAATATTTGACAGGACAGCATCCCGTCCCTGATTTAAAAAAAAAAAAAAAAAACATCTGACGAATAAAAGGATGTGATTTCACACTAAAAGCACAGTCGCTGTCTGAGCCTGTCAAGTTATCCATCTATGCTGCTCTTTTTAATCCTGCTTGAAAGCCTTCCCTACACAAATCACTCTCAAAACAAGAGTTGAATGATTTAGTGTAATCTAAGAAAAAGGGGGAGAGAGAGAGAGAGAGAGAGAAGGATAAAGGGGGAGGGAGAGCAAGAGAGGGGGCATACTGGACAACAGGGGAGAGAGAGAGAGGAAGAGCAAGAGAGAGAGAGAGCTGTGTGTGTGTGTTTTCCTGGGTGCCCTGTTCAATAGTTCATACCATAGAAATGCTATATTGTACAACAAAATAATTTTTTTTAAAAACAATGAAACAGGACGTTTTATTTGGCAAGGCTCTCGCACCTTTTCTGTCATATAAAGAAGGCATGTAGACTTAGATACTTTATACATATATACACTGAGGGGGGGGGGGGAAAGGAACGCAACAATGTGTAATAAACATAAAACAAATAAACACAGACAACATGGCAATGCCAGGCCGCACACAGCTGGAGTGGTCACAGATGCATTTTGGGATGCAGGTGTACGGCCTTGGCCTTCCTACTCCCCTGATCCGAACCCAATAGAACGTGTGTGGGATGTGCTGAATCGCAGCGTCAGAAGACACGGGCCTCCACTTAATGCCCAGAAACACATCTCACAACGACAGACACAGACACTTAATTCATTGTATGCGACAAAGATGCAAAGAAGTAGTGGCTGCAAGAGGTGGCCACACACATTATTGAAGTGTGACTGTAGTAAAATGTAAGGATTGTTACTGGTTTTCTGGTGTTTTACAGTCCACTTTTGCTTACTTGTTGCTCATTTACATTGTTTACATGTTAACGATGTCGTTGACATTCCTTAATCTTTGTTCATTGCTAAATGAATGGTCGAATATCAGCCACAATGAGAGTGTGGGGTTTCTTTTTTTTCCCATCAGTAGGTATCTGACACACGCACGGTAACTTTGACCAGGCTTAAAAATAGACATGTCTAGATGAAAATAACAATAATTAAAATGATTGTCATGGAAGAGAATGAAGAGACAGTGATGATGATTTGTAGGTAAGTGTACCTGGAGAGTTTTCCCCGCGTCTGCGGGTGTTCGGTGTGTGTCCGCTCCGGGGGCACCAGGGGGTGGGGGGGGGGGAATTATTGTACCGCAATTAATCATCGCGGTGGTGGAGGGGGTGGGGGTGGGGGTCTCGAACAACGCAGCTGCCGTTTTACACATATAATCAGGAATAGTCACTAAATGTACTGCAGGTTAACCGCCCTGCACTGTGTGTGTGTGTGTGGGGGGGGGGGGGGTGATGTGTGTGTGTGTAGGGTGTGTGTGTTGGTGTAGGTTGTGGGTGTGTGTGTATGTGTGCGAGTGAGGTGTGTGGGTGTGTATGGGTGTGGGGTGTGTGTAGGGTGTGGGGTGTGTGGGTGGGTGTGTGGATTGTGTGTGTATGTGTGCAAGTGTGGTGTGTGGGTGTGTATGGGTGTAGGTTGTGTGTATGGGTGTGGGTGTAGGGTGTGGGTGTGTGTGTATGTGTGTGAGTAGGGTGTGTGGGTGTGTATGGGTGTGGGGTGTGTGTGTGGGTGTAGGTTGTGTGTATGGGTGTGGGTGTAGGGTGTGGGTGTGTGTGTATGTGTGTGAGTGGGGTGTGTGGGTGTGTATGGGTGTGGGGTGTGTGTATGGGTGTGGGTGTAGGGTGTGGGGTGTGTGTGTATGTGTGAGTGGGGTGTGTGGGTGTGTATGGGTGTGGGGTGTGTGTGTGGGTGTGGGGTGTGTGTGTGTGTGTTGGGGGGGTTGATGACGGCTATACGCATTTACTACCACCAGCATTGACGCCACAGGCTGTATTGATGCCCTGATGCCTGGTTGAAAATTAGGCCCCGTGATGAACCGCAAACCTGCTCATTCATGCACATTCTCCTGCCTCACAACCTCCGCAGCCCAACTTCCAAAAACTGCACGCGTGTTCGGGCCTCACCAGCGTAATTCAACAGGCCCGGCGTTTGTTGCGTTTCATACGTCACATGCACGATGCACCTGGCAGGACAGATGACTTGACTGCGAGTCCATTTTATACCCCAGAAATGCCTAGTTCCTCCAGACAGTGGAGGAAGCTAGTAATGATGGGGCCCCTGTTCTGGATAGTTTTATTTATTTATTTATTTATTTATTTGGGTTTTTTTACGCCCCCTCTCACGCTCAGAAGCAGGGAAAAACTGTCTGCACACACTGCTCCATTAGGCCCAGATATTTCCCAGCCGACAGTGTGCTGGACTGCACGAGTTAGGCGACGGGGAAAGTAGGTCAAGGTAGACATCAGCGCCGCGAGCAGCGCCCAGCCCAGACGGCGCTAAGCTGCAGACCGGGGGGAATCATTAACAAACGGTCGTCAAAACGAACGTCACAGCTAGCCGGGCCGATAACGCAACACATCGGACCGAAAAGAACGAAAAGGAAGCATAATTGGCCACAGCAGCTCACTTGCAATACACTAGGCTATGTATAGGCCTATGTTATTAATTTACAGATTCCCCAGCTCATCACTGGGCTAGGAGTTCTCCTGCTGGCTAGATAGCAAGTATTGCCCCCCCCCGATTTAAACAGGAGATATGAACGTAGGCTACAGGCAGATGACAGGTCTAGGAAATATACCTCCGGTAAAAAACTGCCAAAACCAAAAAAGAAATGTGCTGTATTTTTAGTCCCACGTCCCATCAATGCGATGACACACAAGCACACACACACACACACATACACACACGCCCACCCGCACAGATATCCATCACACTTGCGGCACAGTGATTATAATTACGGGGTAATGGTGTTTCAGCTCTAACAACCAGGTTTGTCCAACTGACTCCGTCATCGAAGCGAGCGCTCGCGGTCTATCCGTTAGACCATGCAGCCCGAAGTGTGTCACGAGTCACGACCGAGGAGACCTGCCCTGCATCGTTACTCTGGATATTTACAGTGCCCTGGAGCTCACCGCACAGCTGGATTCTGCTGCACTCACAACAAATGTATTTATTTTATTTATTTATTTTAAGTTCATGTAACAGGGACCGTCCGCGTATAATAAACATCGACTTCGAGGTTGAAATCCGATGCCCTACACAGCGATGTAGCATAACGGCTAATTTCCATCCCCAGTCCCTGGGCAGGTGAGCAAAAGTAGCCTACATTAACACCTACGTTTCAAGCAAGTGAAGCAACAAACTAGTTCCTGGAGATACAGCACACGATATACATAATCACCGAGTGGATGTGACATTAAAAACAGTTTACAGCTATTATAAGACAAAATAATTCATGAGATTTTAAAAACCGCACACAACAACTACAAAAGAGACAGGGCAGTGAGAACTGAGTCACACACCTGTAGGCACAGACTGGGCTAGAGTACAAAAACACTCTGACACCTGACAGAACCATTACCTGTGATTTATTTATTTATTTATTTTTAACACAAGTGAAGGTAGAGAAACGGCATAGCTACCGGTCATTAAAGTGTATCTGCAGATATAGCACCTCCCCCAGAGACTATGGGATGTACGGGAGACGGGCCGTGATTCAACCGTCAGAGATTCGAACGAAAACCTTCGCAGCCCAATGGAATCGACAATAAATGTCACTGCCGAAGTCCTCAATGGAGAACGATGAGCTTAACAGGCTTTAAAGGGGTCGGTCGTGAGTGGGGCTTCGCTTAAATTGGGCTTTATTTCTCAGTGTCAAAGAAGGGTCAGGCTCCTGTGGATCACAGCATTTGCATCGATTTCACATCCAGGCACCGAAGAGAAGAAAGATAGTGAATAAAACAAACCGGAGGACATTTCATATGGCCTCCGATTGGCCCACATCGATGAGTCAGTATCAGTGACATCACAGTGGGCGACACTCAGTCTGTGTAGTCGTGTCTTCAAATCAACAAATCACATTTTACCTAGATACTTAGCTGAAAAAAACACATTGCATACGAAGACAGATACAAGAGCAAAAGTAAATTAATGGATCTAATGAAAAGCTAAAAAGAAATCATAACACAATAGCACAGAGATCGGACATACAAACTATTTCAACTTGACTGGCTGGTAAACAGTCATCCACATGAAAGTATGCATTGTGTGTAGATTTTCTCTAAATGGCAAAAACAAAGTTAAAAAGTCATTAAAAATTAAAATCAAATCTGTTTTTGCAGAATGCCTGACCACAAATGTAATCTCGATGTAGGATAAGGCTGCTATTGCCATCTAGAGGATAACGGTTGTCACTACAGAATCCTGAGTGTAAAGCCCGTGCACGCCGCTTACCTCACCTGTGCGTGACGGCTACCTCGCTGAACTGCTGCGGCTCGCACGCATGTGCGTGTCCACACCGCCAGCGTTGCTGCTGCGGCGCTGCTACTGCCCAGCCCTATCTTTAGGGGTCCAAGCAACGAAGCTGGTGGAACCCTATTGTATCTGTTAAGATTATTATTATGATTATTATTATGATGATGATTATTATTATTGCTTTATTTATTTATTTATTTTTCCTCCGATAAAAGTGTCTGAGGCTCAGCAACCATAAGTCCTACAGCAACCAAATTTGGTAGATGGGTTCCTATAGCCCCCCACTACTCAGGCACTAAAAATCACCTATGTTGGCCAGATGGTGGCGCTATAACAAAGGGTCATGCGTAAAAGGCCATAACTCCCGCACCATAAGTTAGATCAACACAACACTTCATTGACCTATGCATCTGAACGTGCTCTACAACTTTGCTATTGGGACCACCTATATCCATATTGTTTGCCCGCCATTTTGACTTTTTAGTTGGGGCGTGGAAGCTTTCTCCGCTAAAATGTCTGAGGCTCAGCAACCATAAGTTGTAGACCAACCAAATTTGGTAGGTGGGTTCCCATGGCCCCCCACTACTCAGGAAATCTGTAGCAATCATTATTTAATTTGTCTGATAATCCATGCATTGTCTCTCTCAGTACAAAATGTAAATTTTTAGCTTGATTATAACAGATATTTCTATATAACATTAAAACATTTTAAACAAATTTCTAGTGACGAGGCCTTCATCTTCACTGCCACAGTTGAAGCATTGAGGAGGATGTTTTCAACATGTGGTTTACCACAATGTTCAGTTTCAGCAAATGGTACGTAGCTTCCCGTAACTTGAAACGTTCACCTCACATGACAACAGGCATAACTCCTGCAGAGTACTTCTTAAAACGCCAAGTGCGTACTAGGTAGTCAGTCACACCCAGCTTTGCAGCAGACATGCAGGGTCAACAGGTAAGGGAAAAGGTACAGACAGAGCAAGCTGTGGTTGTCAGAGATTACTGGGGAGGAGAGAGAGAGTAGTGGTTAAGTTAAAAAGGTACTCAGTCCTGTTACTAAACTTGTTCCGGTGGAAGAAAACCTGTGTATGAAACATGTTGATCAAATGATTTTGTCACACACTCAAGAACATTCACATACGGACAGTGATGCATCAGAGTGGAATATCTCTGACTGGGACTTAAGATTTAAGTGGTCAGAACACACATTCTGGGACGAGATTGTGCCAGGCCTTGAGCCTGAGGGAGCAGAAAATAGAAGACCTCCAGAGAGGTTTGCGTGGTAAAAACAAATCAAAGCAAATGCCTTGTAAAAAAAAAAAAAAAAGTAAAGAGATGTGTGTGCACAAGTGTTAATGGAAAACTGATGACATGTTATGAGATGTGTGTGCACAGGTGGTAAAGGAAAAGTTATTTCAATGTTATGTCTCCAGGTGGGAAGTTTTGAGTTTCCGCGAAGGGGTGTGTTATATTCACTTGTGCTAGTAGGACAAATCATACACTATACTTAACTGTATCATGAATCATATAAATGGACAAATGAGATATGTATTCTGTCGCCTGTGGCTCCAAGGACACAAAAAGGATTCATCAATTTTGTGCATCATCAATCATCATTTCAATCACATCATATTAAGAAAATCATCATTAACATTTTCTATTGTTGGAGATGGTTCTAAATCGAACCCCTAATAACCCCTGAAAGTTCTTCAAGTAACCCTATAGGGAGGTTCTTTATGGGGTTTTTCAAAGAACCTTTAGAGGTTTCCCATTGGCTTCAATCTATGGACAACTTTCAGTTTCAGTTTCACTTTTTTAATAATGTTAATAATACTAATTGCCCTTTTCTGGTGACTGGTAGTTGGAACTACATTTTTTTTAGTAACTGTCCTTTCGCAAGCTACATTTATTTTCTTGAGGGTAGCTTGGTTGTAGTTCAACTACTTTCAATGTGAAGTAATTGGTAGTTTGTACAACGACACGTTCAGAATAGTTTCCCCAACACTGGAATAAAAAGAGCAATAAATACACACAATACACAGAAGTAGGTTAAATCAGAGAGTAACTGCCACCAATTACTGACTGATTTAACCTAATTCTGTGTATTGTGTGTTTTTTACTGCAGTAAATAAAATTGGGGAAAAACAGCAAACCCCAGCCTAACCCCCCACCCCACCTCAGCCTAGCAGAGTCTCTTGACCTCCCTATTTTTAAAGTCCTGGTTATGCCCCTTTCACCTCACCTGCTGCACTTTTGGTCACACTTTGTCTGTTCTGTTGACCTACTTTCCCATCCTCTACCACTCATTATGGGAAATGTCAAATTTCTGGTCTGCATGGGGTAAAACTGAGAGGCTCTGCAGACAGGAAACCCAGACAGGAAACCCTTTTTCATTGTGCATATCAGGCTACATAGCTCCTTTATAGGAAGCCCCATTAGCTGAGAGTCTTGAAGGAATAAAATTAGGGCTTTCAATCGCTTGAAATTTTTAATCAAATTAATTACGATATGCTGATTAATTAATCGAATTAATCGCAATGAATCGCATATATCAATATTTGCTTGGAAAAGTACATCAATTAATGAACATAAACATTAAATAATATTATATGCGTTAATTTGCGTTATTTTTTTTATAATTTTTTTATAATTAATCAAAATGAATGCGTTAATTTGACAGCCCTAAATAAAACAGTTTAGCAGGATTTTCATTCAGTCCTGATCGCTGCATTAGCGACTCCTACTGGTTGGTCGGAGTGCCTGTTCAGCAGGGAGGGGATTGTACTTTGCTAACCTCTAATAAAGATGGTTAAATGTAAGATACATATTAGTGCAAATAATGTCACTAATTTCAGATTACTGGCATATGAGGTGTAAACATCAGGGCAAAAACACAAAATTGGTGTGTCTATTGCTCCTTGATTAAAATTATGAAAAATTGATCCATGCGTTTGTTACGTCTAGGTTAGACTACTGTAACGCCCTGCTTTGTGGCTGCCCTAATAACTCATTAAAGAGTCTCCAGCTTGTGCAGAATGCAGCTGCTCGTATCTTGACCAGAACTAAGAAGTATGAGCACATTACACCAGTACTAGCGTTGCTTCACTGGCTACCCATTAAGCATAGGATAGACTTCAAGGTTTTGCTCCTGACTTGGACGTGCATGGACGTGCACCTGTGTACATATCTAACCTGCTCCTACCTTATAAGCCCACAAGGTCACTCCGATCCCAAGACGCAGGCTACTTGGTAGTCCCAAGAATTTCCAAAAGGTGGTAGGGCTTTCTCCTACAGGGCCCCACTACTGTGGAACCAGCTTCCAAAATTTATAAAGGAGTCAGACACAGTCTCAATATTTAAATCTAGATTAAAAACGCACCTCTATGCTCAGGCTTACAATCATTTGTAGTCTGGAGACAGGGTGCGAGAAGCCTGTAGTCATAGAGCTTTGTAGGTGGCAATCCTTTCCTTACTGTCACCTGTCAATCAGCTGTGACCCGACTTTACATGGGCTGGCTCTTGATAGGCGGGTATGATTGTCTACCCCTCATGACTGCATGGGCTCTCCATCCCTGTCCTAGTAGATATGCAGCCATATTCTACTCCTGGCGGGGTCCCCCCAATACATACCATTGCCACTTTACTCACTGTCTGTTATATTGCAAATTCCCTAATTGCCGTTTCTACCCTCTTCCCCACGCTGCCGGCGGGGCTCTTGCCCCAACCCTCGAGAGTGCTTCGAGAGTCGTCTGGTCTCCCCCACCTCTGCGGTCCAGCCCCTCCTTCGTCATTGCCTCCACCCTGCCCACATCTGCCGCCACCTGCTGTTCCCCATCACCGCCACCCAGCCCCACCCATCATCTGAGCCACATCACATATCATATCTTGTGCATAAACTGGCTGACATGCTGGTCACCAGTCGGCACCCTGAGGAGGATGGGTTTCCCCTTTGAGCCTGGTTCCTTCCAAGGTTTCTCCCCATCTGCCACAGGGAGTTTTTCCTTGTCACTGTTGCCTTAGGCTTGCTCCTGTGGGGGTTTAGGCTAGGGTTGTCTGTAAAGCGTATTTTGACAACTGTTGTAAAATATGCTATACAAATAAAATTTGATTGATTGAAATTTGATAAATTTGATTGGATCTGGGGGAGATAGCGTGAACCTGCGCACGCGTTACGCTCTCCCAGTGAAACTCCTCGCTGTCAGGTGAAAAGAAGCGGCTGGCGACTCCGCATGTATCGGAAGAGGCATGTGGTAGACTACACCCTCGCCAGACCAACAGAGGATAGCGCATCGACCTGGACCGTGATACACACGGGGAATTGGTATAATGACTAAATTGGGGAGAAAATGGGAGAAAAATGGCAACAACAACAAAAAAGAGTTTATGTATATATATATATATATATATAATTTTAATCAAGGAGCAATAGACACACCAATTTTGGGTTTTTGCCCTGATCTTAAAATGTTTACACCTCATATGCCAGTAATCTGAAATTAGTGACATTGTTTGTACTAATATGTATCTTACATTTAACCATCTTTATTAGAGGTTAGCAAAGTACAATTGTAGTCATTATATTCAAATTGTTGTGATGCTATGCTACTATTATATAAACCTTGTTCATTTCATACAATATACAGTTATCTTCATCACACAAGCAAATGTATTTGTACGCCTGTCAGCTCTTTGTTAGTGCACATCGGTACCTAACACTTCCTGGGTTTATACAGTGTGGTGAGCATCTTCTGCTTCAGTGGCGTTTTTTTCTGCATTTCCGTCTTCGCCATTTTAGAACAGACTCACGCTCATTTAAGCTTCCATTCAAGGAGAAGTAAAATTGAGGTCAGTGTTTTTTTAGGGCTCACCTTTCAGTCAAATAAAACAACAGAAAGATGGATAGCTGTGGATCTGAAGACTGCAGATCAGGTTGGAACTGTTCCATTTTCTTCTCTTTCTTTTAATATCCTTAATAAATAAGCACACATGCTTTTAATTAATTTATTTATGTTTCTTACAAAAATGTTTTTAAAAATTGTTGAGCAAACTGAAAGAGGATTAAGTAAAATATATGTACCTTTTTAATTGGCAGCTTTATTTATACATTTACAGTGATTTATATACAGAAAACAAATATATGTAAGCCACTCCTGTGGCCCCACACCCAAAATGATAATAATAGTTACAATAATAATAAATTTATTTTATATAGCGCTTTTCATGGTCTCGACGCTTTACAATACATGATAAATACATACAGACATACAATGAATCATACAATTCAGAAAAAAAAAATGCAGTGGGACTAGTGGTGCAGCGGTGGTAGGAGGGGGTGTAATCAAAAAATCAAAACACTTTTGGATTCTGATACCAAAACAAGCAGATAGAAATAACAGAGTCATATACACTCATTCAAACACACACACAGTGGTGGAAAAAGTACTCCATTTTCATACTTAAGTAAAAGTACAGACACCACAGCAAAATGTTACTCAAGTAAAAGTGAAAGTCAACCAGTAAAATACTACTCAAGTAAAAGTAAAAAATAGCTGGTTTTAAATGTACTTAAGTATCAAAAGTAAAAAGTATACACATTCAAATTAGGGCTGTCAATCGATTAACATTTTTTATCGAGTTAATTATATGATATGCTGATTAATTAATCGAATTAATCACAATCAATTGCATATATCAGTATTTGCTTGGGAAAGCCCCCAAATGAAGATATTTCAACTCAAAAACATTACATTATTGTGGCACATGAGTAAAGCATTGAATATAAATATCAAAAGGGGGCATTAGAAATCAATAAATTGTTTTATTTCCATACATGTCTTTTTATCATTGAATATAAGCCTACCACTTATATATATATATATATATATATATATATATATATATATATATATATATATATGTACTTCACATAAGCTTATCACTTAAGCCCCAATGTGGCCAACAGTCTTTTAAAAAACTATTTGACATACTATTTACATGCGCATCTAAAGGCCAGTTCAGATCAATGATTCGCAACGAGACGATCGGTTTTAGAATGTTGCAGAGAAAATTGCAGCGGTGTGAACTGGTCAGTTGCAGAGCATCTGAAGCCGTTGCCTGGTGTCTCAAAAGGCCCACCTTGTCAATTCGCCAAGTGCAGTTCAGAACGTTTACAATCAGACGTCTTTGAATTTTGCAAGTTGCCTCCAGTCTCGTTCTTTATCCACTTTTGCCCGGTATGAACATCTTTACAGTGCAGAGAAGAATCCGCAGGATACGCTGTGGCTCGTGCTATTATGTATCTCGTGCGCAATAAACATTGTCTTTCTCGTGAATGGTTGTTGTGTGATATTTTTGAAACACCTGCCTTACAAAATGTTACCCCTGGTGTTTCTGGTTTTGCTAGCTAAACTGTTCGAGAATAAAGCCGAGCTGGGTGTTAAATTAGCAATCAGAACAAGAAGAATAAAACAAACAACAAAGGAGATTTCATCAAAAAAGGGCATCAAGGCTGAAGGAACATATGAGGAAGCGTAATAAAATAATAACAACCCTAATCCATACTGCCATTTTTTTTATTATTTAGTTTTCTCCGGCTTGACATCTTTACACAGAAGTCAGACCCGGCTCTGCTCCACCTACCTATACCCCGGGGTTAATGCTCTGTAAAGACTTCTTTATTCCGATCATTATAATATATTGATGAACTTGATGGCAATGTAAATAACAGTAACGTAGCTACATTGCAACAAGGTAGCGTTGCATTTGAGAGACGGTTTGCGATGTCGGTAGCCTACCTAGCGTTTTTTCTAATTGTTAGCTGACATTGGATTATGTTAACTGCTAATTACTAATTAATTACTAGCTAGCTAACGCAACGTTACCTGATATAAGAGATGGCTACTGACTGTGCACAACGTTATCTAAACTAATGTTGCCTTTCTTGACATGGTCCGGTAGCTAGCGTTAGCTGTGCAAATAACTATGTAATTTCGTAACGTTACA
Organism: Anguilla pacifica; assembly: GCA_039654925.1. Lineage (NCBI taxonomy): Eukaryota > Metazoa > Chordata > Actinopteri > Anguilliformes > Anguillidae > Anguilla > Anguilla pacifica. Next base: position 4,107,039 of record CM077291.1, on the reverse strand, counting down.
TTATCATCAAATGTAATATGAAATATACATCAACAAATAATATGACCTCTCATGTTACACAAAAACTTTTTGGGTTCCATAACGCTAGCAGACAAGCAGACACCGGAGAAAAACAGCACGCCACTCACACTCACAAGTGAGTTGAAGAGCTAGCCTGTTGCGTTAGCTCCGCCTACCCTCTCTGGCGGACCAACCACTGATGGCTGATGAAAAACGCGTCACTAACTGTGCGCTGCTTGTGATTTTTTTCCCGGGAATGTCGCCACAGACACCCAGTTCTTTATTAATAATAATAATAATAATATGAATTCATATAATAGGCTCAATCACCATTGTGTTACCTAATTCGGCGATAGAGACCTATCTTCACAAGGATTTTAGCACATTTTTTAGTAGGAATTGGGGAAAGGCAACCACATGTCAGAGCAATATCACAATCACTAGAGTTGGTTCAAGATTCAATAAATTTACAGATACTTTTATTAAACTAAAATAATAACAACAACAACTAAGAAAACAAAAGCCTAACTCAGTGGTTTCCTCTCTATATTGGGGCTGCTAAGCAGCATGCCCCAGTGCAAACCAGCAAATAAAAAATATAAAACAGTGCCATAGTCCAAGTCCTTTCCAAAGTCAAGTTTTCAGTCTTGCCAGGGTCTACAGCCAAATCTGGTTCTCAAACAAAGCACAGGTTATACACAGATCCGTCTGTAATTCTGTTCCACAAAAAAAAGAAATAAGAAGGAAGGAAGAGAGAGGAGAAAAGAAGAAAAAAAATGCACCACAGTCACACTTGTCTTCAAAGAAGTTTCACCCCCTGCAGCCACACCCTTGGATCAAAATAGGGTGCATTGATTGCTTAACTTCTCTCAGCTGCATGTCGTTTGGCTTTTTTGCCGCTTGGGAGGTGGACCCATGACACCACCTGCTGGAGCCATCTTGCCTTCACATAATGCCCCTTCACCACTCCTCCCCATATTCCCACAATGTGAACTAATGGTTTTAAGTAGTGTTTACTAACATTTAGCGTATTGAACTTAAAATGGGGGGCGACATGGCTCAGGAGGTAAGAACTTCTCTCTGCTGCGTGTCGTTTGGCTTTTTTGCCACATGTCGCTGGAGAAAGTGTTGTCACGGTAAACTGCTATGAGGCCCGCATCTCACTGTGCTGACTAGTAAATTTGCTTTACCCACTAAAGTAACATTTGTTCAGCATTTTCCCCACTTCAGCAACTAATGAATTTCAGATGAAAAATATTACAACTGTAATAACATGTTGAGTGGTAAAAAGACTGCAGGTAATACACATGTAGGCGACTCCAGAAACTCCAAGAAGAAATGTCTATTATATTTTCTTTCATTCTCTCCAAACGGATCCTAGTTCTGATGAATCACTGAATCACTTCCTCAGTCTATGATCTGCTTTTTTTAAAAATGTAATTAATTCTCTCTCTCTCTCTCTCTCTCTCCCTCTCTCTCTCTCTACCCCACTTCACCTTCCCTCAGAAGAACCTTTAAATGTGGTTATTCTGGGCAAACACAAGGTCGGGAAGAGTTCAGTGGGAAATGCCATTCTGGGGAGAGAGGAGTTTAGAATGTTGAGGCACTCAGAGGAGTGTGTAGAGAAACAGGCAAATGTAGATGGCAGGTTAATCAAAGTGGTGCACACACCTGGGTGGACTCATTCCACCCGTACCATACCATACAATAGGAAGGAGATCAAGGATATTATAAACTGTTGCACTGAAGGGCTCGTTGCTTTTTTGTTGGTCGTCTCTCTAGACTCAGAGTTCACTGAGAAAGATAGGGATTTAGTAGAGGAACACATGAATCTGATCAGCAGTTCAGTGTGGGAACATACTGTACTCCTCTTCATCACACGCAAATCAGACAAGCAGAGAAATCGCAGAGAGACAGACATTAATAAGCGCACTGACCTGAATTGGCTTATGGAAAAAGGTGGTGACAGGAGGTTTATGTTCAATAAAGAAAAGAATCAGGTCACAAGCTTACGGACAAAACTGTTAAATGTAGCAAAATGGTACGGTGGCGTTACCACATTCATTGAAGAGAAAACAGAAACAGACCATGGAAAACAACAGGAGAACTTCCAGCAACAACAACAGGCCACAACCATAGTCCATGGACGGAGAACCACGAACCAAGAAAGTCATCATGGTGAGTGTGATCAATATCTCACATTGTCAAATCAACCCTACATGCTCAAATGTAGAAAGTCTGACTGTAGCCAAAGAGATTAGCTGACTCATATATTGGAAACAAAATCCTGATACATTTCTCATCTATTGCAACTGATCAGACACGCTACAACCAGAAGCCCCTGGTCTAGTCCTGTTCAAGGTGACTCCAGCATTACAAATTATATCAAGTCATTTTTATATAGTGCCTCATCAATGTTGTGAATCTCAAAGTGGTTGAGTCAGCTCAGTCTGCTCTGCTTTTGATCCTGCTCCTTTTGCCCCCAAGTGCCCAATGTGCACCTTTGATTTATTCTGGATGGGAGGCCTAAAAGATGTGATCAATGTTTCCTGCGGCAGGTTTAACTTCTTTAGCTGCCACAGGAAGTAAATCCTCTGTTGGGCTCTCCTGAGAATAGAGTCAGTATTGGCCTCCCACTTGATGTCCTGTGGGAGGCCAATGGTTATGGTTATGCCCAGGAACTTGAATGACTAGTGAATGATTTGTAATGTGCTGTTCATTATGATGGTGGGCAGGGATCTGGGTGCTCTCCAGAAGTATACAGCCATCTCTGCAGTCTTCAGATTTAAGCTTCAAGTTCTTGCATCCACACCATGACACCAATGCTGACTCGTCACCATTATGGATAAGTCCAGTCAACACTGAAAATCTGCTGGGCCACCTGCTGTTGGGCCTCCCATGCACAAGCTTGTGGGTGATACAGACACCAAGATAAACAAGGCAAATTTGTGGGGAGAATAGATTGGGTTGCAGTTTATGAATAAAGACTGCAGGTCAGGAGAACATGATTTTAGGAGCAGTACAACATCGTTACACAAACCTTTGCATGTGGAAAAGCAGATTCACCCTCCTCTTATTGTCCTGACAGCTTCGTTATGCGGTGTGCTCTGTGGAGTTGGAAACCAGGAAGCAGCAGAGCATTTTCTAGCGTGGACTCACTCAAACAAGTTTCCATGAAACAGGGCAGCTCATCTAACAAATCCTGTTTTTTTGGGGGGTTTTTTTGACAAGCAGCTGTATTTTGTCCATTTTATTGTCTAGAGAGCGGAGGTTCCCAAAGAATGTCCCCAGGGTAAGCATACGTAATTTGTAGAACACGGTGGCGCCCACAAACTACACTTCCCAGGCTTCAAAATTCTTTTGACCAAGCCCGTGGAGAGTCATGAGTGACGTCACAGTCACTTGAATGAATGAATTCATTTATTTATTCGATGATTAAAAAACACATGTAACACTGCACTGCAGCCATTACATACATTAAAAATCACAGAGGGTGAAAACACAATAAAGCCCGAAGGCTTATTTCCATTGCGGTCTTCTTGTATAACACTTAACACACCACAAGATAAAAGCAAGACAACAACAAGACAGCAAGCGAAGACAGTGCAGTCAACATATAAATAGCAGGCGGTGGGGTAGCTATGTCAACATGCTCATGCTTTTTTCTTCATAAAAAGTTAAAATTAAAATTGAATATGCTACATGGTACTAATCATTTCTTTCAGGCCACTTTAAACATGGTCTGTGAAACACTCAATTTCAGATTTGCGGGCAGATTAGTCCACTGTACTGCTGCACTCCAGAGAAATGTGTTTTTTCCCATTAGGCTATTGAATCGAAAACGTATGAACTCTGTCGAGCTACCTTTTGTAAAGCAGCTATGAGTGTCTCTTAACTTTGGTACCATATTTTTAACAATTTTGTAAGTGAGCAGCATCTTAATATAAATGGTTATTTTTTCCACCGTCAATCAGTTAAGCTTTTTAAAAGGTGTGGGATCAAGATGTGTACGTGGATGGACTTTTAATATAACCCCTATCTGTTCACTTTGAGTCTTTTGTAGTTTGTTCTTGAGGTGCTGTAATAATTCTGTGTATCAGTAGATGGCAGCGTAATCAAAATGACTTCGAACTAGTGCTCCGACTAGCGTGTGAAGAATTGACCTGTCCAGAGGGTCGCTTTTCGGGCTGGAAACATAATTCTTTGATTTATCTTGGTGAGGGCTTTTTAAGCCATATTTTCACCCAATAAAAACCTGTCTAAATTGCAGCCAAGATAATTTACACTGTCTTTAGCAGTTATATGTCTTCAAAGAAGTTTCACCCCCTGCAGCCACACCCTTGGATCTAAATAGGGTGCATTGATTGTTTAACTTCTCTCAGCTGCATGTCGTTTGGCTTTTTTGCCACTTGGGAGGTGGACCCATGACACCACCTGCTGGAGCCATCTTGCCTTCACATAATGCCCCTTCACCACTCCTCCTCATATTCCCACAATGTGAACTAATGGTTTTAAGTAGTGTTTACTAACATTTAGCGTATTGAACTTAAAATGTTTACTTGTATTTTAACTGGTTGACAATTGAGAAGATGTGGTGCAGATAGTTCCTCCAGATTATGAGGTTTTTTTGGGGGGGGAGGGGTGATTAGTTTTATTCTCGATTTCTAGATATTCCAATAGAATTTGGGAATTGAGGAATCTAGTCTGGAAAACCAATTGGTGCTGAATTGGAATCACTGTGAATAGAGTGAGTTCCCAGGAGTGACTGGGGTACAGCATTCTTAGGGTTTCCTTTGAGATGGAGAATTGTAGATTTTGACTCATTTATGGAGTAATCAGGAAGATTAGAGAATTTATTTATCAAGCGGAAAATGTCCTCTAGTGAGGTTAGAGGGTTCAGTAGGTATAACAAGACGACATCCGCATATGGGCTGATTTTATGTGTAGAGTAATGAGTTGTCAGCATTTTCCCAAGGTGAGATTTGAACCTGTGACTCTCCAAAATGTACCAAAGACAAACATGTTACCAGTCAGCTAAAGGTAAAATCATGCCGGGTAAGGGCAGCATCATTACTTTGAACCTGAGGGTTATGTCGCTGGAGAAAGTGTTGTCATGGTAACCTGCTATGAGGCCCACATCTCACTGTGCTTACTAGTAAATTTGCTTTACCCACTAAAGTAGCATTTGTTCAGCATTTTCCCCACTTCAGCAACTAATGAATTTCAAATGAAAAATATTACAACTGTAATAACATGTTGAGTGGTAAAAAGGCTGTAGGTAATACACATGTAGGTGACTCCAGAAACTCCAAGAAGAAATGTTTATTGTATTTTCTTTCATTCTCTCCAAACAGATCCTAGTTCTGATGAATCACTGAATCACTTCCTCAGTCTATGATCTGCTTTTTTTAAAAATGTAATTAATTCTCTCTCTCTCTCTCTCTCTCTCTCTCTCTCTCTCTCTACCCCACTTCATCTTCCCTCAGGAGAACCTTTAAATGTGGTTATTCTGGGCAAACGCAAGGTTGGGAAGAGTTCAGTGGGAAATGCCATTCTGGGAAGAGAAGAGTTTAGAATGTTGAGGCACTCAGAGGGGTGTGTAGAGAAACAGGCAGATGTAGATGGCAGGTTAATCAAAGTGGTGCACACACCTGGGTGGACTCATTCCACCCATACCATACCATACAATAGGAAGGAGATCAAGGATATTATATACTGTTGCACTAAAGGGCTCCTTGCTTTTTTATTGGTCGTCTCTATAGACTCAGAGTTCACTGAGGAAGATAGGGATTTAGTAGAGGAACACATGAATCTGATCAGCAGTTCAGTGTGGGAACATACTGTACTCCTCTTCATCACACGCAAATCAGACAAGCAGAGAAATCGCAGAGAGACAGACATTAATAAGCGCACTGACCTGAATTGGCTTATGGAAAAATGTGGTGACATGAGGTTTATGTTCAATAAAGAAAAGAATCAGGTCACAAGCTTACTGACAAAACTGGAAAATGTAGCAAAATGGTACGGTGGCGTTACCAAATTCATTGAAGAGAAAACAGAAACGGACCATGGAAAACAACAGGAGAACTTCCAGCAACAACAACAGGCCACAACCATAGTCCATGGACAGAGAACCACAAACCAAGAAAGTCATCATGGTGAGTGTGATCAGTATCTCACATTGTCAAATCAACCCTACATGCTCAAAAGTAGCCAAAGAGATTAGCTGACTCATATATTGGAAACAAAATCCTGATACATTTCTCATCTATTGCAACTGATCAGACACGCTACAAACAGAAGCCCCTGGTCTAGTCCTGTTCAAGGTGACTCCAGCATTACAAATTATATCAAGTCATTTTTATATAGTGCCTCATCATTACATTACATTACATTACAGGCATTTAGCAGACGCTCTTATCCAGAGCGACTTACACAACTTTTACATAGCATTTTACATTGTATCCATTTTATACAGCTGGATATATACTGAAGCAATTTCGGTTAAGTACCTTGCTCAAGGGTACAACGGCAGTGCCCTACCCAGGAATCGAACCTACGACCTTTCGGTTACAAGCCCAGTTCCTTACCCACTGTGCCACACTCCGTCTTATCCGCCCATCATCAATGTTGTGAATCTCAAAGTGGTTGAGTAAGCTCAGTCTGCTCTGCTTTTGACCCTGCTCCACTTGCCCCCAAGTGCCCAATGTGCACCTTTGATTTGTTCTGGATGGGAGGCCTAAAAGATGTGATCAGTGTTTCTTGCGGCAGGTTTAAATTCTTTAGCTGCCACAGGAAGTAGATCCTCTGTTGGGCTCTCCTGACAGTAGAGTCAGTATTCTCCGTTCTCCAACAAACATTCACATCTTGAGATTAAAACTTTGCTTGTACTGTTGCTAAAACCCTATGAGGGGTCAGCCAAACGTCAGATTTGGTGAACATTAGTGACAGGAATGTACACTAGTCCTCTTTCTGCTAGCACCAGGGAAGGAGAGACTAACAGTCCATCAAGTAAAACCCCATCATCAGGCCCTAGGGGCTCTACTAAAAACTCAACCTGTTTTTGTGAAGGGACTTTTAGACATGTAACAGGAACCAATGTTAATGTACCAGCTGTGACACGGAACGGAGTCTTACCCTGTACCCTAACTTTGTGTGCCTCAGATGGATTAGCTATAGCCTCTATTGCCATCTGACAACAGAGGGTATGCACATGACGTCACTGTAGGCGAAAGTCACTGTGGCTACACCCACTGAGTGGCAGAAAAACTACTGACTGGCAGCGTAGCGTTCAGCTTGAATGCCGAGGGAGGATTGCTGTTTGAATCTACTTTTGGGGGGCCCAATGATTTCATCACTAGCTCTAGCTGACTCTGATGGGCTTTAATTAGAGACCTCAACTTAGCATATTCAGACTGGTTGGTAGCTGTAGTTTCACCAGATACTTGGGCCTGAACCTCACTAGACACTGGACAGGATTGACTATACTTCTGTTTAAAAGACTGGCTCACACATTGAGTCATCCGTTGAACAGCTTCTTTTCTAGCATCCCGGATTGACCATGGGGCGTTTAGGAGTAACTGATCTTGAAGCCTTACATGCAGATAGTGATCTCTAACACCATCACAAAATTGGTCATGGAGGTCTTTCTGTGATTTAGCACTAGCCTGCTCACCAGTTTTAATAATTTGTTCCATTAAATCCATTAAAGCATGTGAGTAGTCAAGGAGGGACTCCCCTTCTAATTGCTTACGGTTAAAGAACCTACGTTGTAAAGATACATGAGAATGTGAACAGCCATACACTTCTCTCAATATTTCAAATGTTGCATTAACATTTTACTTGGTCTCTGAAGGCAAAAACTTGACCTCAGTACGAGCTGCCCCCTCCAAATTACTGTACACCAGATGGGCTTTTTCCTTTTCACTTATCGGTTTAGTGTTAACAAAATTGTCCATCTCATCAGTCCATTCTTCAACTGTGAAAGAGTCTGGCCTGTCCAACCTTCCTGAAAATGTGGGTACCGTACGGTCCTGTTGGACATAAACCACCTCCTTTCTCTCCACTCCAGCCGCCGTGGACCCGACACGGTCTGCGTTGGAGGGCCCTGATGAAGATGAAGATGCAGATGCAGGTGCCAGTCTCTGTGCCCGTCTCTGTGCCCGTCTCTGTTGCTGCTGGTCAAGGATGTGTCCCTGCATCTCTTCAGGTGTGAGCTCCGCCATTATGTTCCGGTAGAGTAGGCTTGGGTAGAAGAGGAGAAAAAGGCAAAAGCAGATGCACTGTACCGCTCACCCACTGGTCCACCCACTGTTCTTACTGTCCCTTACTAACTGATTACAGAGAAAAAATAAAAATCAAAGAAAATAAATATAGTCGACCACTTCCCACAGTATTATTGCTACACACTTTGGCACATAGAAAGGAAAAAAAGAAAAAAAAAAAGAGATCCGGCCGATTACATCAAATGTAACTCCCCCTTGCAGCTATACAATAAATGTGGAAAACAGAGTTAAGTCAAAAAGTGCCAAAGTTTATTACAACAACAGAATGCAATTCATAAGGCACCAGTGTACTTGAGTGCCTATATCTGGCTTTAAGGCTGGGCTGGACCTGTAGCTGGAGAACAATAGACTGGGTGGTTAACAGGAGAATTTAGTGGTAAGCATGTTAAGCTTTATCATTAGAGTACAAAGCACTCACTAATATCACTACCTTAAGACAAGTACTCACACTTTTCAGCCTAACACTTGTAATATGACACTCGTGGAAATTGCGTACTTGCTATTTTCACATTAGTGAGATAAAAAAAATATATAAGCACACGTGTTCACACCTAGACTCCTCAGCTTACCATCCCGAGATCCTACCCGTTCTCCTCACCTGCAGTCCAGCCTAACTGGCCCTGGGGAAGTGGTGACCAAACAAACAAACAAAAACAAAACAAACAAACAAACAAACAAGGAAAAGAAACTAGTCCGCCCACGGAGGCACTCCCCAGATTCTTTTGCCACACACCAGCTCATACGCCGGGCGAACTAGAAAACAAATCTAAACCAGGAAAACAAAACCGACCGTAAGGGACCAATGAACAGTAAGAGCAGCAGAGGAAATCTGCAAAGCTCCCTGACAAGAAATACAGACATTAATTTGGCCACCTTATTTAATGCGCGCAATAGCAATCAACAAAACATTTACAAAATATTAAAATGCTCAAGGTTCATTTAATCCATCATTAAAATGAGGCATACCAATCTTTTGGCTATAACAAGACCGGTGCTAAAAGGTTTGCTCCCACACTGAGCAAAACAGCAAACAATTTTGGTGGTTCACTACACCTTCCAACGCCGACAAGAGTGTGGTCACCCGTCCTCTCGTCCGGGCTGGAACCAAAGCAGTTCCCAATAATTCCCCCTATTCCAGTTTATACCGGCCACGGGATCAGGTGCCACCGGCTACACACAGTTAAAGTTAACCACTGAAATGGAAAAAAACAAAAAGCATTCTTGAATTAAACTCATCTCAATGTATTGAAGAAGCCCTGTCTAATTTAACCTGGAGGTAAGAAAACATGAGGTGAGCAGAATGTGTTGCTCCTGGCCCATTAAATACGGTAATCTAATATAGCGCCTTACGGTCCTGTCCACTCCCCACCCTCCCCTCCCCCAGGTCAACAGGATGTTAAGGAAAACACGGAAGAGCAGCTGGAAAGATTGTGTGGCACGCTCAAGGCTAACAAGTCTGCCCAGACGCAGGAAATGGCGAAGTTCTGTGAAATTCTCGTTGAAATAACCACAATCACAGGTCCCATCAATGAGAAACTAAAAAACTACGAACACCTGAGTAAGACAGACTAAGTCTGACCAGTCAACCTGTATAAACCTACCTGCTCTATCCTCTGTAAACCTACCTGCTCTATCTTCTATCAAGCTACCTGCTCTATCCTCTATAAACCTACCTGCTCTATCTCTCAACCTACCTGCTCTATCTTCTATCAAGCTACCTGCTCTATCCTCTATAAACCTACCTGCTCTATCTTCTATAAACCTACCTGCTCTATCCTCTATAAACCTACCTGCACTATCGTCTATTAACCTACCAGCTTTATCCTCTATAAACCTACCTGCTCTATCCTCTATAAACCTTTCGGCTCTATCCTCTCTCAACCTACCTGCTCTGTCCTATTAACCTACCTGCTCTATCCTCTATGAAGCTACCTGCTCTATCCTCTATAAACCTACCTGCTCTATCCTCTATAAACACACCTGCTCTATCCTCTTTAAAACTACCTGCTCTATCCCCTATAAACCTACCTGCTCTTTCCTCTCTCAACCTACCTGCTCTATCCTCTATCAACCTACTTGCTTTATCCTCTACCAACCTACCTTTCTATCCTCGCATCAAACTACCTGGAATTAGTTATACACTGCATGACCAAAAGTATCTGGGCACCCCTTGCTCTGGGTCATTTGGGCTAGGCAAAGCTACAGCATGTAATCACATCCTGGACAATTCTGTGTTTCACCCAGCAGTTTGGGGAAGGCCCTTTCCTGTTTCAGCATGACAATGCCCCCTGTCACACAGCAAGGTCATTATTGGAATGTTTTTGTTGAGAATGGTGTGGAGGAACTTGACTGGCCTGGACAAAGCCCTGACCTCCACCCCATCCAACACCTTTGGGATCAGTTGGAAAGCCAGCTGCGAGCCAGGCCTAATCAGCCAATCACTGCCGGACCTCACTAATGCTCTTCCGGCTGAATGGAAAGCAAATCCCTGCAGCAGTGCTCCAACATCTAGTATAAAGCCTTCCCAGAAGAGTGGAGGTTGTTATAACAGCAATGGGTGGATCATCTCCATATTAGTGCCCATAATTTTGGATGAAATGTTAGATGTCAGGTGTCCACATACTTTTGACCATGCAGTGTTCTTCATCTCATGCTATAATGATATGATTGGTCTTTACAAATAACAATAATCAAAGTGCGTACAATCCATCTCTCTCACCCAGGTGCGCTGTTTGTGGATGAAAACAGGGCAGAGCTCATTGAAAGGGTTGGTACACCAATATCAATAGCAGATTCTTTATTTCCTAAAAATATTATTGAACACCAGCAGTACCAGGAGATCCAGGCTGCAAGAACCAGCCAGGAGAAAATGAGACTGATCTACACAGCTCTCAATTCAGCTGAAGCAAAGAAAGCTGCCTTCTTGGAGCTGCTGGTACAGAAGGACCGTTATCTTGTCCGAGATCTGGGTATGAGACCTTACATTCAAGTACTATCCTTTCTCTCCTGTTTGTCTTCCCGGTCAACTACTTTTATATTCATCGGTTTATTCGTGTGAAATGTCTACCAGTTATTATACTGTATAACAAGAATTTTAGGGAATTAATTGTGATAATTATTTTATTAAAGTGAAGTAAATTCCAGTAACTTGAATTCATGATATACTGCTGCATAGAAAAATATTTAGTCAAACAAGTCATCAGGCCATAAGGTGTTCGTTAATTGTGTTTATTGTACATTTCTTTGTTAAGTATGAACTTGTTTCGTTTCCTTAAATTCCCTGTTCATGTGTTTTCTTTTCTTTTTTTAATAATAGACCTGATAGGATGATCTTTTAACATTCATCTTTCATTCTTAACATCTTTAGCAAAGAAGAAACTAGGACAACTTGAGGCCAGTGATGTAGATATGCCTTGAGGAGTAACCTTAGAACTCTGAAGACTGAAGGGTACCATTTGAAGAATATGCAGGCTGAAACATAAAATTCAACAAAGATGCGATGTGTGAGAGTGGGGGACATTTACTTGATGCCTAACGTTGATCGTATGAATACAGTTACGCTCAGCCTTTAATGGACAAATAGTATACAAATTTAACGCTAGCTAAAATTGCACACAGTGGAGGCCATATAAATGATGGCAGTCACTGGGGCCCCGGCCACCTCACTGTGAATGTTGATGCTGCTGTCGTTGCAACACTACATGCAACAATACATTTCTATTATGATCTTTATCAAGATTTATTTTAACTAGACAATTACTGCAGAAAATGTGAAGTGTGGTTGCTGCCAATGCCAGTCGACTTTGTGCTGAACAGAATGAACAGTGTCTGTAGTATTAGCAGAGACAGAGTATTGTGTATGTGCTATAACATCACGGCAACAAGGTGATTTGCGACACATATATACAGAGCTAAATTAACTCTTCATGTAAACTTGATATCTCACTGTTTGCCAAACATATATTGATTATTTTTAAGGCATATTGCCCAGCCCTATTTCTAGGGTGTTCTAGGTGGTTTTTAGAGTGTTGCTAGGTAGTTGCTAGGGTGTTCTAGGTGGTTGCTAGGGTGTTGCTAAGGTATTTGCTATGGTATTATAGGTGGTTGTTAGGGTGTTCTAGGTGGTAGCTAGGGTGTTCTAGCTGGTTGCTATGGTGTTGTATGCGATTGCTAGGGTGTTCAAGGTGGTTGCTAGGGTGTTGCTAGGTAGTTGCTAAGGTGTTGTATGTGGTTGCTAGGGTGTTCTAGGTGGTTGCTAGGGTGTTGCTAGGTAGTTGATATAATGTTCTAGGTGGTAGCTAGGATGTTGCTAGGTGGTTGCTATAATGTTCAAGGTGGTTGCTAGGGTGTTGCTAGGTGGTTGCTATGGTGTTGTATGTGGTTGCTAGGGTGTTCTAGGTTGTCTCTCTGGTGTTGATAGGTAGTTGCTATGGCATTTTATGTGGTTGTTAGGTTGTTGCAAGGTAGTTGCTCTGGTGTTTTACATGGTTGCTAGGATATTCTAGGTGGTAGCTAGGGTGTTGCTATAGTGTTCTAGGTGGTTGCTAGGGTATTCTACATGGTTTTTAGTGTGTTGTTAGGTAGTTGCTATGGAGTTCTAGGCAGTTGCTAGTGTGTTAATACGTGGTTGCTTTGGTGTTCTATGTGGTTGCTAGGGTGTTGTATGCGGTTGCTATGGTGTTCTAGGAGGTTGCTAGGTAGTTGCTATATTGTTCTAGGCGGTTGCTATGGTGTTTTAGGTGGTTGCTAGGATGTTCCTAGGTGGTTGCTATGCTGTTTTAAGTGGTTGCTAGGGTGTTGCTAGGTAGTTGATATGGTGTTCTAGGCAGTTGCTAGGGTGTTCTAGGTGGTTGCTAGGGTTTTACTAGGTGGTTGCTATGGAGTTCTCGGTGGTTGCTAGGGTGTTCCTAGGTAGGTGATATGGTGTTCTAGGCGGTTGCTAGGGTGTTCTAGGTGGATGCTGGGGTGTTGCTTGGTGGTTGCTAAGGAGTTCTAGACGGTTGCTAGGGCGTTAATAGGTGGTTGCTATGGTGTTCTATGAGGTTGCTAGGTTGTTTCTACAATGTTCTAGGTGGTTGCTAGGTCTTTACTGAGTCCAATGAAATTACCCATAATTCTCTATGACAAACGATTCAAAAGTTATGAAATATCAAACCTCGGCCAATCAGGAAAGGGGGCGAGGCTAACCTACACCAATGAACAAAGGACTCTACCAATCCAATGAAGCATCCCACAACTCTCTATGACAAGCAGTTCAAAAGCTATGAAATAATAAACATTGGCAATTTAATTGTATGGCGGAATGTTCACCCTTGTGATCCCAAAGGCAACCACGCTAATAATTATTATCTCTGGCAGTCTGCGCATACATGTTTTTGGAAGGTCATATGTTCAATGTGTAAATATTAAAATAAAACTTGATGCATATGTTTTTTTTAATGTATAAGTAGTATTTATGTTGTATATTCTGTGGACCCTTTCAGTTTTACCTTACTCCAGTTTCCTAGTAAGGTAAAATATCAGATTTTTGAAGGAAACAAAGTATTTTCACCAGTATTTTTTTTTTAATATGATTGTTTTTGTTATCAATATGTTTCTTTGAAATTTATCAAGATAAATTTGAACAGTATTTTAAAAGTATTTCAAATATCTGTTGTGTGTGTACTGCTTCTATGTCTGTCTGAAATGACATTTTTCAGTAAAGCAAACAGTCTGTCTTCATTTTTCATTTTCTAATGTTTGTATTCCTCTGGAGTGTCATTCCAGTCAGACGGGAGTATTTGTGTTCTCAGCTTTTCAGTTTTCGGCTGTGTGTTCTTTTATGCAAAAACGGAACATATTTGTAATAAAAATCAGTTTTATTACATGTAACGTGCAGGATTTTTTTCTTCTTTTTTTTTCTTTTCGTCATTTTATAACTTTTCCATGCACTGACAAACAATCAGCAGCTATTCTACTCTCTCCAAATGAATTGGCATTTTATCACCACTGGCATCAACCCAATGAACTGTGTAAGAACAATAAGGGAAACTGCGCTTTTTCCACATCCCATAGTTTTTTTTCTGATTGGCCAATGATGAAGATGAAGATGAAGAATTTCAGTTTTTCTCAATTGTTTAAACACGGTTTCTGAAACTATAGCTCAATTTCTCAAAACTCTACACACAAAGCACAGCAACAGTTAACCTTTTGCCAAAACTACACAAATCTCTTGCTGACTTTTTCCATCAAAATGATTCACACAGGTTTCATATGAATAGGTCTTATTGAGCATTGATTTCACACTGGTGTGATAAATTTAAAAACACAACCCTCAAAATCCTGTATATATGTTTTGGCCTCATGAGGTCATGTTACATATTCAAGTGTAAAAAGTGTAAAAATTGCTCATTTTTTCTCCTTTTTTGAAGTTTTCGAGGGGTCCCAAAATAGGCAAGAATTTTGCAGTAAATATAAAGACTGTTGCCATGATGCAATACAGTAAATATATCATCATATAAATAGTGCCTTTGCTAGGTAAATCTAATTCTAATTCAGTACAGTACAGCAAAGTGTGTGAACTGTTATCAGTTTGAGTGTTGTTGTTATTGTGTATGATACAATGCACATTTACGGTATTGTCCTGCCAAATGTCCAGTTGGGCTGCATTCACAACCCAGGTTCCATCATGAGTCATACTGAACATTGTTAGAAGTGTTTTTTCATTTTCCTTATCAGTGAATTATGAGTTTTGCCAAAATAGATAACATTTGTGTCTTCTCAAAACTAGAACATGCTTAGACTGTGTCAGTCTGGACAATGGATGTAATGATCTGTTGTCATATATGAAATCAATGAACAAATTCAAAAAGGTAACAAAGCAAATCTTTATTTGTTACTGTAAAATAAATCTTTGTTCAGCAAACTGCAAAAATAAAAATCGTAGTTTGTAGGCCTGCTGTAAAAAACAAAAAACAAATACATGATCAACCAAAGTTGCACGTATTTCATTTGAAATATTAGCTTGTCTCCCTCTTCTTCATCCACCTTGTCCACCTTGTACACATACACCTCCTTCTCTACCTCTACCTCTCTGTGCTGCATGTTGCTCCATTGTTTTCCAACACAATAGAGGTCACTGGAGGTCTCTTTCATGCTCTGACAGATAATTGAAAAGTTTAGCCAATTGAGTTTGAGCAGGTGTGGTGTGAGTGAGACCAATTGGTACTTAGAGTTTGGCATTTGAAGGCCAGTGTTATCCATGTGAACAAACAAGGCTTGATTATGAAAGTTGTGCTAAATAATGAGATTTTGTGTGTAGAGTTGTGCAAAAATGTGATTTAGAATTGCTATTTGTGTTGTAGTCTGTATTAGTATCTGTTTGCTGTTAGTGTTTATTTTATGTTTCTGTAAGTTTATTATTTTTCACATCCTCCGTCCCAGTATTTTCATTCTCCCGGTCACTTGTCTCCCCAGTGCCGTCTCTGTGTCTGTTTTCCCTGAGCTGCTTCACTCCCCTGTATTTGCGTGATTTCACTATTCAGGTGGTTCCGGGTTTTCGTGGTTTCCCCCCTTCTTTCCAGCCTCGTTTTACTTACTTCCTGCTTATATCTAGTTTTACTAATTTCTACTAATCCTTAATAACTTATAGATTGTAAAGTACTAACCTCATTAATATACTAACATGTTAATATTACTAATGCATTAATAAACACTAGTTTTGGGTTTTTGATAGTTTAAATCACTATACTAATACATTAACCATTCTCCCCTTTTCCATGCTGCGCTGTAGCTCCGCCCCTTTTCTTTCTAGTCTGCCCTAACGCTGAGTTCTGCAATTGCCTGCACCTGTCTCTTGCTCTAACTGCACCTCTCTCTCTCTGCATGTGTTTTACCTGCTAAACCCAGGCCGTCTGTTATCATTGTTGCCTATGTGATTCCAGTCCGTGTTTTGTCAGGCCCCTGTCATTTAATTAGTTATCCTAATGTTCTTCACCTGGATGTTGTTTGTTAATCCGCCCTCACTCACGTAACCCCTCCTTGATTGTTACCTTCCCCAGTGTATAAATGTCAGTCTTTTCCACCAGCTCTCTGTCAGAACGTTGATCGTATTCACTGTGCTGATATATTGTAAGCCTTTGTTTATCGAGATTCCTGAGATGCCTTTTCCGTACGACTTCGAGTTTGCCTGCCCCTTTTGTTTGATTGCTTTCTGGTTTGACCTTTACTTTGTTTCGACTTCTCTTTTGCCTGTTCCTTTGTACCTTCGCCTATCTGAGCTCCTGGTTTTTGATTTTTTGCCTGTTTACCACTATTCTTTTGGAAACTCGATTTTGTACCGTCCTATCTCTGATTACCTGGCTTTGAACTTTGGACTGAATAAAGACAATGTTTTTTGGATTTCCCTGGTCTGCGTTTGGGTCCTTGCACAGAACATCACAATTTGAGTGAAAACAAAGGAATTGGCAAAACTCAATGTATCATACACAATAACAACAACACTCAGTGATAACAGTTCACACACTTTGCTGTACTGTACTGAATTAGAATTAGGTTTACCTAGCAAATGCACTATTTATATGATGATATATTTACTGTATTGTATCATGGCAACAGTCTTTATATTTACTATAAAATTGCAGCCTATTTTGGGACCCCTCGGAAAGAAAACTAAAACTTCAAAAAAGGATAAAAAATAAACAATTTTTACAGAATTTTATACACTTGAATATGTAACATGACCTCATGAGGCCAAAACATATATACAGTATTTTGATGGTTGTGTTTTTAAATTTATCGCACCAGTGTGAAATCAATGCTCAATAAGACCTATTCATATGAGGCCTGTGTGAGTCATTTTGATGGAAAAAGTCAGTTTTGAGAAGAGAGAACATGGTTTTGAATGCATGAATGCATTTTGCAAGAGATTTGTGTAGTTTTGGCTAAAGGTTAACCGTTGCTGTGCTTTGTGTGTAGAGTTTTGAGAAACTGAGCTATAGTTTCAGAAAATGTGTTTAAACAAATGAGAAAAACTGTAAACAATTGAGAAAAACTGTAATGAGTTCCTTGGCTAACCCCTTATGCATGCAAGAGAGAGAGAGGAAGTAGTTACTGCAGTGAAACCGCGAGCTAACCAGCGGTTTCTGGCACATGATCATACCCCTCCCTCACGTTTTCAGTGCAGATCCAAAGGCGCTCAACACCATCAACAGGGTAAGTGCATATCCTGCACTTGTTACAAATGAGCTGCAAATGTTATAAAGCGGTCGTCATCATCTAAAAAAGGTCGTTGTCATTTTTTGCCTCCCATGCATGATGGGAAATAAAGATGGCTGCAGTCAGAGTTGGCTGCTAAAACAATCTGCATGATTTTAGCATTTTATTATGTCATCTATTTGTTGTTTTAGACCGATCATCCTGGTATTGTAGCCTTTTTATTATAAGACTGTGTTGCAGACGACCATTTTATGCTGCTTTCTGCTATCCGGCTCGCTAACGGAGACGCAGTTCCAGACACGCATGGCCATCTTGTGCTCACCCTACCATGCCACCCACCACTCACCTCCTCGTCCAGCCAAGAGGGCTGCCTCTGCCTGGAGCAGAGAATCAGGGGTGTAGCACTAAATTCTTGGCCCTATACATAAGCAGTCTCTGTGGGCCCCCTTCCTCTCTTGATCCATTCCTCTCACGCATCATTCCCGGCTTTTCGAGGGCCCTCCCCCCATTCGGGCCCTGGGTAGTCAGTCCCACTTTTCCCCCCACTACCACGCCCCTGCGGAGAATCACGGAGCTGGAGAGGAGAATATCTCTCCTCCACCAGGTTCAAAAAAGATGAGCAGCTCCTGGACTCCCTGGTCACTGCGGATCCTGCTGCCTCCACTACGGCTGGAGGAGAGATGGACTCAGCCGTCCCGTGTCCTGGTGTTGCCGCAGGCACAGGCACGTGACTCTTGGATGCAGCTGAGAGCTAGCCCCAACGTCCCAACCAGCTCAGCTCCGTGCCCAGCAAAGCCATGGACCCTCGCCCGCAGGGATACATTTGGTGGGAAGTGCCCCTCCTGCCCGTCCTGCCCCTCTCCACCAGGGGCATTCCAGATGCTCAATGGGTTCCACATCCTGGATTTTGAAAAATGCTGCTTTCTATCCCCACCTCTCTTTTTAAAATGGTTTTTTGTGCTGTATCCATCGATGTCTTAGCCTGCGTTTTATTTTATTCTGTGAATTGCATGATGATCACTGAGCAAATAAAAACACACTGTTGTTATTATAAAATGAACATCATTTTACATATAATCATTGTTTCAGTCATAAGGAATACATTTTTTGAGCATCATCAATCATCATTTTACAGTTTTTTTTGATTGCTAAGACACATTTAATGAAACAATTCCCCTTTTTCTCAGAACTATTAACACAATCCCAAAACTACACATCAATCAGCACAAACCTCAAACATCCATGCCAAACTCAAATCATCTTCTCAAAAACATATACTCTTCCATCAAAATTAAACTTTGCCTTCAAATGTCACACACAAGCCATCGAAAACACAAAGTAAATTACCCATAACACACCAGTGAGATAAATTCAAAGCACTACTGCAAAAACCTTTTATAGCAGTGCGTCAGAAGTTATTTTCTCCTGGTTATTCTACTTATTTTATGGTTTTCAGATTTTGATCTTTGCAATGTTACACTACTAACAAATGAGGGAGTGTGCAAATTTCTAAATATTTTATTTGTAGTACTGAAAAGTGATGCTGAGTGAAAAGTACTGTACAGTAACCACAACACAGTTGAAGGAACAAAAAAAATGTAGTATTTTCAAAGGAGAGTAGCATTCATAAAAGGAACTCAGTATATGCAGCACTATAAACAAAAACAGCAATAAAATCTAAAGAACATATAGTCTGTAAATACACTTCAACATTACATAGACAGCATATCCTCTCACAGTAGTACAGCAGATACAATATGTAACATTACAGTAAATTATAGTATCTGTTTTCTTGTCTGAAAGTATGGACAATGGATGCCACCTTGAAACGATTCAAGTTTGGCTGAACTCTCTGTCCAGCTTCCCTCATCATCATACCATGCACCAGCACATGGTCAATCAAGGTGGCACGTATTTCGTCTGGGACAAATTGTCTCCTGCCTCTTCGTCTCCTTTGTCTTCCTGATCTTTGGACAGCTTGTCCATTTTGAGGATCCATTGTTCAAAAGCACACAGACGCAAACTGTGGCCCTATTTATTGATCCAGAGATTGTGACCGGTGTGTAAACAATTTTGCTGCCAAGTGTTTGCACCTAGAGAAAGGTGTGTTACCTGAGTTTAGGTTGTGATGACTTGAGTTAACTGTTTTGACTACTAGTGTTTGTTGCATGAGCACAGTGTGTAACCAGTGATTCATGAGAGCATTTGTTTGTAGAGATTTGCAGAAAAAGTTTAACAATTTGCAGCATGTGTTAAAACAAGTGAAAAGTGTTTATAGTTTTGAGAGATGTGTTGGTCCTCTGAGAACTGAAGTAATAATTTGGGAGTTTTTGCTAAAAGAACCAGTTTTAGTGTGTTAGCAATCGAGAAAAACTGTAATCACATCATTATTAACATTTTCTATAGTTGGGGATGGTTCTAAATCTAACCCCTAACGACCCCTGATGGGTCTTCAAGTAACCCTATCAGGAAGTTCTTTGTGGAACCTTTAAAGGGTTTCTTCAAAGAACCTTCAGAGGTTTCCCAGTGGTTTGACTGGTAGTTGGAACAACATTTTTTGAGTAACTGTTGTTTCACGAGCTATGTTTATTTTCTTGAGGGTAGCCTGGATGTAGTTCAACTACTTTTGGGGTGGAGTAAATATAATTTGTACAACCATGCTTTCAGAATAGTTTCCGAAACACTGGCCTCCTGGTTTCTGACTAATTTTAACCTATTTCTGTGTATTGTGTGTTTTGATTGCTTTAAATCAGGTCACTGATTGACAGAAACTTGTAGCTCAACCCATTTTTGCCATCACGATACCTCATTTTGCAATTATCAGCAAAGTGCAAGGCTTCATTCAGGAAACATATGTGCTCTGAAGTACATGTGCAAAGACACCCTAAAACGTATCCTCAATTAAATGGCTAAATGAATGGGAACAAAAGAGCATACCCCAGCCTAACTCCCCATCTCACCTCACCCCAGCCCAGCAGAGTCTCTTGACCTCCACACCTGCACTTGATATCATGTCACTTTAAATCCCCCTTTTCATGACACTCATGTTACATGTACCCCCATTCCAGCGCTTTTTGTAATTTGTATTTGTCCTACTATTGTAGCTTGTTCTCCCTAGTTTGGCTTGGCATAGGTTAGGTCAGAATAGTGTTCACTTTGTGAACTGAACTTGGCTAGAAATAGCTGTACAAAATGACTATCGTACCTTACTGAACCTGTGTTTTGTAGTTGTCTAATGACCATGATATGCACTTTTTTACGTCGCTTTGGATAAAAGCGTCTGCTAAATAAATGTAATGCACTTTTCTGATCACACGTGTGTGCGCATGTCAGCTCTGTTAGACCATCTCCCTATCTAATACTTCCTGCCTGGGTTTAGACCGCAGCTGTGGTGAGAAACTTCTACATCAGCGCTGTTTTCTGTACATTTTCGTCCTTGCCATTTTATAACAGATGTGAGCTTATCAAACAGAACAGAAAGATGGATAGCTCTGGATCGAAACACTGCAAATCAGGTTGGAACTCTTCCGTTTTCATCTCTGTCTTTTAATATTCTGTGTTATTCACTAAATAAACACACATGCATTTTTTTTTTTTACAAAACAGTACAAAGAACTCTTGAGAAAACAATAATGAGGATTAAGTAAAATATGTGTACCTTTTTTAATTGGCAGGTTTATTTATATAATTACAGTGATTTAAATACATAAAAAGTATATGTAAGCCACTCCTGTGGCCCCACACCGAACATCAAAACACTTTGTGATACTGATACTAAAACAAGCAAACAGACAGAAATAACAGAGACTTATACAATCATTTACACATAACAGATAACACTAGGATGGATAAACAGATAGAAAGGGAAGTTGGAATGGCTCTGATAAACCATTAGACAAACACATAGTAGGGACATCAACAACAGCAAACATCAAAAAACATACCAAAACAGGAGAAAAATAATTGAAAGTAATAAGAGAGTAATACAAGGTAAACAAAACAAAACAAAACGAGACAAACAGTAAACAAAAGTGATTACTGGCTATATTGAGGGAACTGGATCAGTTGGAGGAATGTGGTGGATCTGTAATGTAATGTATGGTAGTAATGTGTGTGGTGTAATGGGTCAGTGTGTGTGCATATATGATCAATGCATATTGTGTTGATTTAGTGTATTGTGAGGTATTAATTCAGAGGGAGATTGATAGTGATTTGAGGATAATGGACCAGGTTTCAGACAAATGTTGGCTTTCATTTTTTATTGTTGCTGTTATTTTTTCCATAGAAATATAGTCAATGAGAAAATCTATCATTGAGTTATATAGATTTTAATCCTACTTTTCCAGTTGACTAAAATGACTTTGTTGGTGATAATTAAAGAGACTAGAAGACTGCTTGGGTGTTTGTGAACAGAACAGCTATCACTTAGCAGGCATGCACCATAAGCCTGGATTTTGTCTTTAAACACAGGAAGTGGCCATTACATATTCTTCTATGTTTTGTGGGAACTCATTCCAATTACTAAATTAAAGTTAGTGGTTTGCAATATTCCGATAAAATATTCGATTAAATTATTGTTTGGCTGAAATCACTTGATATAATAGGTTGGTGCAAGGCTAGAAACCTACATTTTAAAATTCTCCCTAACAGTGGGTACTGGCTTCTGATCGGTTCATGAAGTTCACTAACTGATTAGAGGTTGGTTAATGGTATGTTATTCTATGGAATTTTTTGGACAGAACTAACATACAGGTAGGTGATCCCTGAGACTCAAAGAAGAAAATGTTCATTTTGTTTTCTTTCATTCTCTCCAAACAGATCCCAGTTATTATAGATTACAAAAAGAGAAAGATGGTAAGTTTATTAATTAATTTATTTAGTGAAGCCTTTTGAATATTATTTTTGGTCTACTGTAAAAACTATGATGTGATGTGCTTATTTGAAATTGTAATTAATTCTGTTACCCAAATATATCCCTCTCTCACTCCCTTTCCATCTCTCTTCCATGCTTCCTCTAACCCCCCCCCCCCACACACACACCCCACCTCCGCACCCCCCCCCCCCCCCCCTTGCCTCACAGCCCCCCAGCCTTTAAATGTGATCATGCTGGGGGGACACAAGGTAGGGAAGAGTACAGTGGGAAATGCCATTCTGGGGAGAGAGGCATTTAACTTCTGGAGCTTCTTCTTCAATGGGTGTGTGGAGAAACAGGGAAACGTAAATGGCAGGTTCATCAAAGTTGTGCACGCACCTGGCTGGACTGGTTTTGACCATACCACTTCAGAGTACAATAAAAAGGAGATCATGACTAGTGTATTCCATTGCTCTGAAGGGCTCGTTGCTTGTGTGTTGGTCGTCTCTATCGACTCAGAGGTCACTGGGAAAGATAGAAAAGCAGCGGAGCAGCACATGGAGCTGATCGGCGGTTCAGTGTGGGAACACACTGTACTCGTCTTCATCACACGCAAACCAGAGGAGCAGAGAAATCTGAGAGAGACAGACATCATGAATAAGCACAAATGGCTTAGGGAGAAATGTGGCAACAGGTGGCATCGGCTTTATAAAGACAATGTGAATGACTTAATTGAACAATTGGTTGGTGCAGCGACATGGTACAATGGTTATGACAGTTGCTTTAAAGCGAATAATAGTGCATTTAGCCAAGAATCACGGATGAACAGCCAATGTCCTGAAGAGAGAACGGAAACAGAAAATGGAAGGCTACAACAGGAGAATGTTGAGCCACGACAACAAGCCACAACCAGTATACCCAGAGGTACAACCCAGGAAAGTCACCATGGTGAGTGTGATCAGTATCTCACATAGTCAAACCACCCCTACATGCTCAGCAGCAGAAAGTCTGACTGTAGCCAAACAGATTCGCTGACTTGTATTGTAGCTAAAATCCTTATACATTTCCCATCAATCACAACTGAGCAGACGCCCCACAACCAGAAGCATGTAGTCTAGATCAAGGTGACTCCAGTATTACAAATTATAAAAAGTAATCTTTATATAGTGCCTTTTATCACTGTTGTGAAACTCAAAAGTGGTTGAGTCTGCTCAGTCAGCTGTGCTTTTGCCCCTGCTCCATTTGCCCCATGAGCTCATGTGTCCCTTTGATTTTATTTTTATTTTTCATTTATATTTGTATTATTGTCTTAGCTGTTAAATTTAGTGCCTGTGCTATGCTTTATTTAAGTGCAGTATTTTCTGTACCATAACTGGGTGCCATAAAACAGTTTCTCTAGGTTGATGAGCCCTTTTATGACTGAGAGCAACTGCCCCTCAAATGCGGTCTGCATGTCTTTGCCTTACATAACATTGCCAGCATGATAAGAGTTTCAGTGTCTCTTTATTCTTCTCTCAGAGTTGAGTTCTGCATCTGAAAATACCAGCGGGCAGCCAAGAAAGGTGCATGATCGCTTATGTTATCAAATGCGAATACCTTGAACAGGGATTGGAATGTTTGAATGACCTGAACCTTCTCCTTGTCTTTGGTATCCAGGTATACAACATTCACGTGCCATCTGGCCCTGATTCCCAACAAGGTACTTTTCCTTTGTTTTGACTCTATTTTGATCAGTGTATGGCCTGTTACTTTATTTTTGTCCATGTAACACATACTGCATACTCATTACTCATTATTGTTAGTGGAGTCCAAAGTCTTCAGAGAAGTTGAATAATGAAAGAGGTGACTTTACCCCCAGTACCTTTTATCAAATATACATTTTGTTATATGTATATATTTAAATGAAAGCATATCTAATATGTTTGATTTATATGATACATAATTCACATAATCTCTGGGTATTGTCACCTCTATCTCAGACTGTTGTCTCATGACTTTGCACTCCATTAGGATCATGATTAGAATAATTTTTATTCACCAAGTATGATAACATACAAAGAATTTTACTTGAAACAATGCCCTGAATTGCACAAAAGTCTATACATGAGAAGTATAAAAAGTGCATGGAAAAAAACTGTACATAACAGGCTTAAGGCACTTGATGGTGGAATTGGACTTGATAGTGAATAAAGTGAATGGTGCATAGTGCAGGTAGCTGGATGCCAACAGTACTGAAACTGTCAACGCAGTGCAGCGGGCGAGCACTCTGTTGATCGATTCTATTACATGTGGGCAAACTGTGCCTGTGCCTGGTTGTTTTTGTGCCAATGGACTTTCTGGAAGGGAAAGCCTAGAAATAGTACTGGTCAGGGTGCAAGGAATGAGCTATGATCTTTTATGCTCAATCCTTGGCCCTGGAGACTCAGAGGTTGTGGAGCGTAGGCATCCCATGACATCCCTCTATCAACCCACCTGCTCTATGCTCTATCAACCCACCTGCTCTATCCTCTATCAACCCACCTGCTCTATCCTCTATCAACCCACCTGCTCTGTCCTCTATCAACCTACCTGCTCTATCCTCTATCAACCTACCTGCTCTATCCTCTATCAACCCACCTGCTCTGTCCTCTATCAACCTACCTGCTCTATCCTCTATCAACCCACCTGCTCTATCCTCTATCAACCCACCTGCTCTGTCCTCTATCAACCTACCTGCTCTATCCTCTATAAACCTAGCTGCTCTATCCTCTATCAATCAACTGCTCTGTCCTCTATAAACCTACCTGCTCTATCCTCTATAAACCCACCTGCTCTGTCCTCTATCAACCTACCTGCTCTATCCTCTATAAACCTACCTGCACTATCCTCTTTAAACCTACCTGCTCTATCCTCTATAAACCTACCTGCTCTATCTTCTATCAACCCACCTGCTCTATCCTCTATCAACCTACCTGCTCTATCCCCTATAAACCTACCTGCACTATCCCCTATAAACCTACCTGCCCTATCCTCTATTAACCTACCTGTTTTATCCTATATAAACCTACCTGCTCTATCCTCTATCAACCTACCTGCTCTATGCTCTATCAACCTATCTGCTCTATCCTCTATCAACCCACCTGCTCTGTCCTCTATCAACCTACCTGCTCTATCCTCTATAAACCTACCTGCACTATCCTCTTTAAACCTACCTGCTCTATCCTCTTTAAACCTACCTGCTCTATCCTCTATAAACCCACCTGCTCTGTCCTCTATCAACCTACCTGCTCTATCCTCTATCAACCTACCTGCTATATCCTTTATCATTCATTCTTCATTCATTAACTGTCTGCTGTATCTTCTACTTGTCCATCTAATCTGTCCTTTATGAATGTCTCCACTTAAATTTTCTATAATATATGCTACACACTTAGAGCTACACAACCCACCGATCTACAATGTACACTGCAAAACACACGATTATTCACACGGAATACGCGTGATCCCGGACGAGCCCCCAATGTGTTACGTCTCTTAAGGTGTCTAGGGGTAGGAGGGAGTACGTAACATATATAGAAATAAAGTGTCCGGGTGAAAAGGTGTTGTGCACGTTTAGTATAAATAATCAGGGCAGACAAAGTTGCAGGTGATATTAAAGGTGTTATTATTATAAGTGCAAGTGAGGTGATATTTACATTTGTAAAATTTAACACAAAACAAGACACAACTAGGTCACAAGGCCAAGGGACATGGATGTAGCCAAAGAAATAAACAAAACCAAACAGCGCTAGAACAAAATATAATCTGACTAACTAAGCATAATAAGACTATCTAGCTACTCTTACAAACAAAAATACACAGTTGGCAACCACCCCTTTTCTAATGTGTCTATACAAGTTTCCTCCTGCGTGTAGCACCAGTGTATAGAGGCCTCTGTCTTACATGCCCCAGGGCCTGAACCACACACAGACAACCACACATACACAAGCAGGGGAAACGTTTACACGCACACTCACAGGTCTCCAAACTCTACCGCACATACACAACCGCACAGCGAAAACGAACAGAGATCAATAACAGAGAAAGGACGAGTTGCTGCAGCCACGCAGCTTTTATCTTCCAGAGGAGGGATGTGATTAGTGGAGGCGGGACCAGGTTAACGATGATTGACAGCGGGGACCGCGAATGGAATGATGAATGGCTCTCCTGCAGCATTACAGAGGGGGAATAAAACAACACACGACGTGGAACGTAACAGGGGGGTTGACATAAATGGTATGCAAGTACGTATAAATGAGAGAAGATTAAAATGTGCAGAAATTTTATGTTGAAACAAAATGCATACCGCAGGGTTTTCTCTAGGTTTTCAGAGGGCTTAGGCGCTCTCAGTTATATTTTGGAACAGCGTTTGTTTTTTTAAAATATATGAAAAAACGCTTTGACCAGCGGTTTTCATCAGAAAAAGACGTTACGTGTGAACACAGCCTAACTTTGTTTAGCTACCCAGCCACGTTAGATAGGCTACTAACGTTAGTTCAATCGAGGTATCTTTATGTAACGTCAACTAACTAGCTTCACTGGCTAACGTTGTCATAAAATTTTTCCCGACCGTGAAAACTGGATTACTTTTTTACATTTTTGACAGATGTGGCTAGTTGGTAAATCTATCCCTGTTTCCGTCGCAGCACTTTTCGAGCAATTCGGAAGCGCTATCCTAAAAAAAAAAAAAAAATTACCGTGAAGAGTGCCTGACCTGCAACCGTAGTAATGTGTTAACACGGCGGCACAACTATATCGAGAAATACCATCTTTGGGGGGAAAACGCTATATTCTGTAAATGCATTTAACCTACCATGCATGAAAACGCTTGTCAATCACCCACTTCTATTTGTAATGCCATCATAGCGCGGAGTGTTTAATACCATAAAGCCACCTCTCCGTTTTTTGTTTTTTTTTTTTTGTCAGCGCATCACCGTTATTTTTACATTCATTCTGATGTCGCCTAAATGCCTTTTTACGTTCATTCGGCTAACGGCGCTCTGCAAAATCACTGAGGCGCTGCGCCTAAGCCTTTTTATGGTAGGGAAAACCCTGCCATACCTAAAAATAGGTATTTGCACTGTTAAGACCTAAAGCAGGTTGACTCCAAGACTGGAAATTTTTAATCATGGAAAATGGCAGCATTTTCCAGTTCAGGTGCAATGCTATGTGCAGAGGCAACAGCATCACACACACCAGCTGACAACATAAATGAGTCTTACTGCATCACAGGCTATTATTGTACCTGGTTTTTTAGAAACAATAATCGAATGGAGCATTTTACAACCCCTCTCTCTCTTCCAGCTGTGACGTTTGTAAATGAACACCGGACAGAGTTCATTCAAAAGGTTACTACAGTACGCTCCATAGCAGATGCTCTCTATAGTAAGAAGATGGTCAGTGATGAGCTGAACAGACAGAGCCAGGCTGAAACAACCAGCCAGGATAATGAGGCTGCTCTACAGTGCTCTCGATGCAGCTGAAGCTGTGAAAGCTGCCATCTTCAAATTGCTGGCAGAGGAGCAATTTCCTCTCCTCCAAGATTTGGGTATGAGACCTCACATTCAAACGCTATCCTTCCTCTTCCTCTAAATTTTAGGGACTTAGTTGTGAAAATGAAAAATAAGGAAGTCACACACTCAGATTTCTCCTTGCTGTGTTTATTTAACCAACATTTGTTTATGTTGGTTAAGTAAAATTCCTTCATCAGGGACTTAATTTTGAAAATGATTTTTGTTAGTAAATTCCAGTAACTTTGATTTATGATAAGTAGGTACTTGAAAAAATATTTAGTCAAAGAAATCTTAAGGTGCTGATTAATTGTGTTTATCGTACTTTTCTTTGTTACGTATGAACTTGCATGGTTCCTTAAATTCCCTGTTCATGTGTTTTCATGTTTAGAGCTGATAGGATGATCTTTTTACATTCATCTTTCATTCTTAACATCTTTAGCAAAGAAGAAACTACGACAGCTTGAGGCTTGTGATGTGGATGTGCCTTGAGGAGTAACACTTCTGCTTGGAAAAGTCATTGTTTGACCATACTTACCTTAAAACTCGAAGAGTGAATGGTGCCATTTGAAGAATATGCAGACTGAAACATGAAACATAAAATTCAACAAAGATGCAGTGTGTGAGAGTATGGGACCATTACTTGATGCCTAATGTTGATAGTATGATACAGTTAAGCTAAGCCTTTAATGGACGAACTGTAGGCTAACTTGACACTAGCTAAAATTGCACAACACTGTTTCGAAAAATGTGGAACAGTGGTCTTTGCTATTGACGAGTGGCACGCAGAATGAACGTAAGATGCTGCCACTGTTGCAACACATTTTTTGCATCAAATTTAAGACTTTGGTGCTTGCATATCAGGCAGCTAAGGGGTCAGCACCAGGATACATCCAGAGGATCATCAGACCCTACACACCAGCCAGACCTCTCCATTCTGCCACCTCTGGACGCTTGGCACCTCCCCCTCTTCGTGTCTGTACTTCCCATTCGCGTCTGCTGTCTGTCGTGGCCCCTCGCTGGTGGAATGACCTTCCTGTGGCGGTCAGAACAGCAGAGAATCTGACTACCTTCAAGCGCAGACTAAAGACTCATCTCTTCAGGCTGCACCTCTCCCCACCCATCCCTAGCCTCTAGTTTAGCTCAATGTACCTAGTTAGGCTAATGCGATCACGTTAGTTTTGAATTTGGCAGGATTGTTTTGTCTGATTCTGATTAGGCAAATGTGATTTCAGTGCTAGTTTTGTACCTGGCAAGATTGTTTGTTTGTTTGCAGAACAGGTTACCCTACAGGGTTGGAGTCCTGATCTATGTGGTCACTTCTGGCACTACGATCTTTACTTCACTCTAGTGTGTTTTTTCTGCACCTCTGCACCTTGAACTGATGCACTTGTTGTACATCGCTCTGGATAAGAGCGTCTGCTAAATGCCTGTAATGTAATGTAATGTAATATATGCAGGAATACATTTCTACTCTATGATCTTCATCAAGATTTACTGTAATAATTTTTGCCACTGGGACTTTACGTGGTTCATCTGTACATATTTTTGGAAGGTCATATATATGTTCAATGTGTAAATGTGCAAATATTAAAATAAAACTTGGGCATATGTTCTTTTTATATATAAATAATATATTCCGTGGACCCTTTCAATCTGTGAGGTATTGGGAAAGCACTGGACCTGTGGCTTTGTCAAAAGCAATGAAAATCCCTCACCAGCTTACTAGTGAGGTAAAATTATAGTAGATGGAAACATATGTTTTCACAAGTATTTTCCAAAAAAAAAAATTCTTAATATGATTGAACAATTTGGTTAACATCATGTTTCATTGAAATTTATCAAAACACATTTTACCAGTATCTAAAAAGTAAAGTATTTCAAATATCTGTTAAGCCCAGGTCTGGTTTAAGATGGAGACTGTGGTAGATAAGGGCCAAAATGGCCAACTCTTGCACCCCTTCTCCGTGAATTACAGAATTCTCAGTATTTAAGGAGAGGGGAAAGAGTTAAGATGACTGGGTAGTCTCTATGTAGCTGCCAAGTGTGTGTACTGCTTGTATGCCTGTCTGAAATTACATTTTAAAGGAAAGCAAATGTCTTCATTTTTCATTTTCTAAAGTCTGTATTCCTCAGGAGTCTCTTTCCAGCCAGATGGGAGTATGTGTGTATGTGTCTTGAGATCAAAAGTTGAGTTTGACGTTTTCAGCTGTGTGTCCTTTTATGCAAATATGAGATGGAACATATTTGTATTAAAAAAGGTTTCAGTTTTACTACCCAGAGTCACGTGTGGGGTTTTTTTGTTTTTTTGTCATACCCACTCATAACTGTACTGCCTAAGAAGATTCTGATTGGTGAGCATCTGCTGCCCGTGCAGAGAGAGCCTGATTTGTCAATCTGACTGTGATCGTGCCGGCAGAAAAACAGGTGCAACGTAATAACAACATGTTGTTCTTTTTTGCATTGGCTACAGGCCAAGTAAGAACCCCTTCTATGTGCCCCTCCCCCCCTTCCCCCAAAATTAAGTTTTGCCGTCATCAGCGGTTCTGCACTGCTCACGGTACTGTATCTGCATGACCAGTGCAATACGAAATCTGACTTTGAGTGGAAAATAAGCACATTTTGTGGAGGCTTGGCAAAATATTCAGAGCTGGCCATAATGAATGAATGAATGAATGAATGAATGAATGAATGAATGAATGAATCATTTCATTTATATAGCACTTTTCCGAACGCTCAAAGTGCTTTACAGTGATGAGTGGGAACTCACCTCACCGGCTGCCACCAATGTGTAGCACCCACCTGGGTGATGGACGACTACCATTTTTGTGCCAGAACGCTCACCACACATTAGGTAAAGGTGGAGAGGGAGAGAACCTTTTTTTTGGCCAATTAACTCAGGGGATGATTAGGTGTTAAATTGGAGAGAGCCAGATTGGGAATTTAGCCAGGACACCGGGGAACCCCCTACTCTTTGCAACAAGTGTCATGGGATCTGTAATGACCACAGTGAGTCAGGACCTTGGTTTAACATCTCATCTGAAAGACATAAAACATTCAGCATAAGCCCCGAATAACCCAGGCCCATGGCCAATATTCATATTACAACCATAATATATATATATATACACATCTATATATATATATATATATATATATATATGTATATAATATTTTACGATCATAAACTTCATTCTGTGTAGCAGTTTGTGAAACAATGGCTGTTGTGGTCCAGAAGTTTTGGGAAAATATTTATGACAATCTTTTATGAATCTCTTATGAAATGTAACAATCCTTAATCTGGTTTCAAAATACCATTGGGGAAGTTTTATTGCCTTCCAAAGTTTGATATTCCCCATTGACTTTAATGGGAGCGCCAGTGTTTTGCCCTCAACATGCGCAGTACAGGCTTATGTCCGCAGTTCCACAAGCTTAGGTTAGCTGAAGGCATGCTGTCCTTCAGAATGCTGCAGCTCGCCTGGCCTTCAACCTCCCCTGACACTCCCACGTCACTCCCCTACTCACTACCGTCCACCGGCTGCCTGTTATTGCTCGCATCAAATTTAAAACATTGGTCCTAGCATACCAGGCAGTCAAGGGATCAGCCCCAGCATACCTCCACAAGATCTTCAAACCCTACATGCCAGCCAGACCTCTCCGTTCCGCTACCTCAGGACGCCTGGCATCTCCCCCTCTTCGCACCTGCGCTTCCCGAACACGTCTCCTGTCTGTTCTGGCCCCACGATGGTGGAATGACCTCCCCGTGGAGGTCAGAACAGCTGAGACACTGACCCACTTCAAGCGACAACTGAAGACTCACCTCTTCAGGCTGCTCCTCTCCCCATCCCTCCCTACCCTGCTGTAAATGACTGTAAGCTTAGGGATGTAACTAGGCAGCTGTTTCGTAGGTGACTTAGTTAATGCACTCGTCTTAACTACTGCTTGTATTTTTGCATAGACTGCGTTGTTACTGTTCTCGTTTGTGTTAGTGTTAATCAGTTTAACCTACAGGGTCCAAGTTGAACTATGTGGTTGTTCCCTACACTTGGAACGGTACTTCTCTAGGGTTTTCGACATACTTGTTCCTGGTTATGGTTATACACGTTGTTGTACGTCGCTCTGGATAAAAGCGTCTGCCAAATGCCTGTAATGTAATGTATATATGTAATGTCCTGCCTACTTAAATATGCAGGTGTGTAAATATGCAGTATGTATCACAGTTCTAACAGACAAAATGGTCATTATAATATTGCTTTGTACGTGAATGTGATAAAATGTCCACATTTCCACAATGCTTTCCTAATATTTAGCTTTGAAAGAGTATGGGGGACAGAATTACATTTCAATTCAAGTTGTTTGGGGGGGGGGGGGGGGTGGCTGTGTCCCCCACGTCAGCTACGCCACTGCCCACGTCAGTTGTTCTGATTGCTTCATTTTGCTCAAAAAGTTCTACTTCGTACAAAGTATACTGTCTACTTAAGTGGTTCTGAGACGAAAAAGAAGCAACAGTGCAGATAGACCCCATCACGAGATCAAGCTGTGAAGCTACCACGGTTGTCTCATGACCCTGTTACAAATCTAATCGATTTTGTTTTTAACCAATCAGAGATCAGTGCGCCTAGTCAAGACAAACGGAATTGTGATATTTTATCATATTTTTCTCTATTCTGTTCGGCCTATAAAGTTTTACGATCCAGGAAAAATGTGAAATATTAGTGCGTGCTTCTAATGATCACCACAATGTGAGCGTTTGCCACTTAATTCGCGCTGGAGCAGGCTAGATGAATTTCTACAACGCTCATAGGAAATACATTGCAGACGCATCAGTAATTCTATTTCTGGGCCGTGGTAGCCATCTTGCGGTGGTGCCCTGGCGGTGCCACATGCGGAAGTATCGAAATGAACAGGATTTAATGGAACCACGTGATCACGTTTCCCTTCTTCTTCCAGTTCATTGCTGGCTTCCACAGAAGTTTTTCACAATTCACATTGTGTTTGTGCGTTTTCTTGGGCAAAAAGACAACGATACAGAGCTTGTAAGTACACAAATAACAGCAGGCGTTTAATGCGTGGGCAAGATGAAGAATTTTGTAGCCTTTCAGTCACAGTTAGCTTCCATTATGGAAGTACTAGCCAAAGCAGCTGTTGCCGAAATAAGCAAACTTGTTGAAGATGGGTCCGTTGTGTTGCATCTGGAAGTATCCCGAAGCCATAAAGAAATTGACAGTCTGAGGAGGAAACTGCAGCAGGTGGAGAGCGAGCTGAGGACGGCGCGAGAGGCAGCAGCGCGAGAGAGTCGCTCTATTGGAGTCCAGGTTGAGGACCAGTTTGGAGGAGCACAAAGAGGTATGCTTGTATCATATTTTGCCAACAGTGATACAAAATTTAATAATGATATTTGTGCTAGATTTAAGCTAGGTGCCACCGTGCCTACCGTGATTCTGAAAAAACAAAATACTGGGCGTATTCAGTTCAGCACAGTGATTGTTAACCGATTTAATACTGTCTCGCTGTGACCTGTAATCTATTGAAATTTGCTAAAGTGAAATGCCAATAACCAAACATAACGAAAGGCAGTGTGTGGTGGTGGTTGGTTTTCCATAGTGATTCGCATTTATCGTGCTACAACGAAAAGCAAAGCAAAGCACGCATTGCATTGCATTACATTGTGTATTTTGTAATCATAATAATACACACACACACACACACACACACCGAAATACAATATGTGGTTATATTGTTTTTAATTGCAATTTTCGTCAAATGTTCGTGAATTTAAATACAGTCTACCCCGGAACGTAATCTCCCTGCACACTGTATTTCATATACAGTGTACCAGATCGCTATAGCTATGTCAGTCTTGTTTTTGTTAATGGCCCACCGAGTTATAACTATTGTTTTTGCTTTCGATCTGCACGTGCTGTTGCATAGTTTTGTCTGTTTGAACCATGTCCGTATAACGTTTGCACATTGAATTTCGTTTTGGCACGTTTAACGTTCCATATTAATCATGCTACAGTGAATGTACATACAGTACACATTTAGAGCATGGAATTTGTGTTACAGTCCTGGTTTACAAACACTTTCGGACATTTCAAATTACGAGAAAAAAGTAATAAATAAATAGATATGTAAATGAATGAATAAATGTGATCAAAATGTCTAACCATTACAATGTATTTGAAAATTGGGATAAACCAGGTTTTCATATGTATAGAATTTCTTATATCAGCGGTTAATGGCAAATTAAAAACTCTTGTGACAATAAGGACGATCTGGATGGTGCGTATTTCTGTAGGATAAACTGATATCTAAAAAATAGCATGCATGAATCCAAAACTTCTTTTGACTGATTAAAACACACTTTTCAATCCAAGACTGTGCTTCTCAACAAAAATTTGTTTCACCTTTTGTTACTGCATGAGTCAGTATTTGTACTGTGTCTGTGTATTGCTTCACGGGTTGAAGGCATTTGTGTTAACATTGGAAGGTCCGGAGATGTGGATTGGGTAGCATGTTTCTCGTAACTGTACCTTCAGCTAAACTAACATTTGCTCCAGTGTTTCCCGCAGGAGTTGTAGTTGGTGGTGATGATGCCGGAGAGAGACGTCCCTTTGAACAGAAGCACTTTGAGGAGGAATTTGATCCACAGGCAAGCGACACGCAGCCTGCGTTTGGATTTACGGTGAAGGCAGAGCAAGAGGAAGAGCACGTAGCCCAGAGACTCAATCAGACAGGATGTGAACACAGCGCAGGAAGACTCAACGATCTGGGCTCTGAGTATGTAATGTACGAGAGAGACAGTCAGCTGTGGACTTCCTTTACACAAGGGGACAATGACATTGCAACTAATGATGTGGTGTGTTCTGACACTGTGGAAAAGTGCTCACAGAGTCTGTCAGTTAACTCACCACTACAGCATGCTCCTGCCACTGTGGAAGTCTCTGGAAGCATGCTATCCTCCTTGGGGAAAGATGTTCATGTTGTTCATGGTGTTCTTGTGAAAGAGGAAGCAGGTGGGCAGTGTTCATATGCTGAAGAGAACAGATCTGAGATGGGTGGCACACAGCATACAGAGTACAGACAGCCTTCGCTCTCAATTAGTGATAATCAAACTAGAGCCCGACCGATGCCAGATTTTTGGGTCTGATGCCGATCCCGATTTTGGAGAGTCCTAACCCACCGATTACCGATGTTTTGACCGATATTTTGTCAAAAAGTGCAACATTTTCAAATCAATTTGAAAAACTTAGATTTTATCAAAGCTTCTATATTTGAGAACATTTAACTTATAAGCAAACAAATAAATAAAAATAAACACACAAAGAACTTTTTGATAGATAAAAAAGTAAAAGATGATATTAAATGAAATATATATATTAACACATCTTCAGGTGGTGTGAATTCAAAATAACTCCACTACTCCTTTCTTTTCCAGCCATCTATAAAAAAATTAATTTAAAAAATCAGTTTTCCAGTTTCAAACATGCATTTTTATGAATATTATTATTGTTGTTGTTGTTATTAATTTCTTTTATCTATTCTCAGTAAATTAATTATATTTTCTTATTTTATTCCTACTACATGATCTCAAAGAGTAAGACTTTATCTAGCGAGCTTCCCTGTCCATAAGAATTCGGTGGTGAAAAAAACTACAATGCTCTTTCGTGCAGGTTACCTGCGCTAAGTGTTGGTTGATTCACTTCTCCAACAGCAATCCTTCTCTCATGTTATCACGACAAAGCTAAATAACATGGCTTAAAATGATCCACGGTAGAAGTGTTTTATCAGCGTTTTTACTGTCTGGTTACCTTGCTACGATGACGCGTGACTAGATGGCACACTCGCTTGCAATAACGCGTTGGCTATTGACACAGCATCATATAGTAGCTAATATCATTATCTCAGATAAAAAAACAAATGTGTGATGCATTCAATCACCATTTTATTTTGGCTGGTTATTTATTTGAGAATACAGCGATGCCCTCTGGAAATGTAGATCCTACGCTGCTTATGTGCTCACTGCCACTTCATACAGGCTTGCTAGCCAGCTAGCTTGCTAAAGTGAACCAAATATATTAGCTAGCTCGCTCGCTTGATAATGAGGATTGATAAACATAGTGGTCGTGTAAATGCATTGAATTAAAAACTTTCACTAAATATACATACCTTTATTGGGGCAATCGAATCTGTGCAGACAAGTCTTGCAGTGGAGAATACTGGATGAGGCACGAGTGACAAACGTCTTATTACAGAAGTAGCGCGTCAGCTACTGCAGTTCACACTTGTATTAGAGCTCCTTCTACTGGATAATTCTAGTAAATAGCAATTACAACGTTCGAACAGACAAGTACAGATAAATAATCAATGTTTTTTTTGTTTATTATACTTATTTAAAAATCGGGACACATCGGCTGCATAACTGCCGATCCCAATGTCGTCAAAAAAGTCAAATAATGGCCGATATATCGGCCAAACCGATATATCGGTCGGGCTCTACTTTTTAGATACTGGTAAAATGTGTCTTGATAAAATTAAAACATGTCGTTAACCAAACTGTTCAATCATATTAAGATTAATAAAAAAATGAAATAAATACTTGTGATAACATATGTTTCCATCAGAAAATCTACTATAATGTTACCTCACTAGTGATAGGTTCCCAGTTTTATTTGGTATACATATATATTATATGTAGTGTATTGTGTTTCAGTTTCTGCCATTACTGTGTCTGTAGTTTGCATGCCTCTGTGTCTAGCCCCTCTGTAGTGTGTCTCAGTATAACATCTCTAGTGTCTGTGGCAAGGATGTCACATTCCTCTGCTAAATGGCTGCGAGGGTCCCCAGGAAGGGACAAGACCGTCTGTCTCCGGCCCACCACTTAACTGAACCTTTTGATATGTATGACTGCAAACTGTATATCCAGACACCACACAGTGTGATCGGCAGAGATTCTCTCAGCGCAGCGCCCGAATGTGCTGGGTCTGTCTCTCCCTTGCGCATTGAATTAAACAACAAATCCTCTGAGGAAACTTTGTCAGCGTGTTCTTCATCGTCCTGCATTTGACTCCACGAATAAGGGCAAAATATCCTAACACTAGTAAGCTGCTGAGGGATTTTCATTGCTTTTGACAAAACCACAGGTCCAGTGCTTTCCCAATACCTCACAGAGTGAAAGGGTCCACAGAATATATTACTTATATTATATATAACTTATATATAAAAGGAATGTAAGAGTGGAGTCAAACTGGGACCCAGAAAAGGCTGGCATTTAAACGAGCCTGCACACTGGGACTCATCCTGTACTTCAAAGGACCCGAGAGCCTTGTGATAAAACAATAGGTTACTCGGACTTCCTCTGGATGAGCAGGCCATTTGGCTCTCTGGACTGTTACCCCATGGACAAGACTGAGATAAGGGGAACTGGACTGGTTGTTTATGGTTGTGTGAGCAAGCCGTTGGCTCTCTGGAATGTTGCCATCTGGACAAGACTAAGATAAAGAGAACTAGTCTCTTTAGCCGCGTTTCCACCAAAAGTACCCGGAACTTTTAGTCCCAAGAACTACTTTTCAAGGAACTAAAAGGTTCCTTCAGCCCATGGTTGTCTGCGTTTCCACTGCGGTCTAAAGTCCCGCGAAGATTAGGCAAATTAGCCCACTGACGTATGAAAAAGCAACGTTGTCGTCGGTCCATCTGTCCTATGATTTCTTCTGTAACCCCATACTACCACCGAAGTAGCCTACATTATTTTCTAATAACCGGGACAGCCCGGAGGGGTTTATTCCACTTATATACAACGGGTTACCAACAATGACTATATATGGTTACTTTTGTATTTATTGATTTTTATCGATTTAATCACCTGGAATTGAAATATTCTTCTGCAGCCGTTCGGGCATATTTTACCGTTTTCAAGCAAAACTGTCGTTGGTAGTTGAACTTGGACCGTTGTTATGCAACAAATAGGATACAACAGGCCAGTAGTCAGATTGTAACTGTTTTATATATCCTCTCAAACACATTCATTATGTTTTTATGCGAACATTCACTTTCATGTCTTGACATCCGAGGCGACAGAATGCATTCACATTTCCAATATATCTGGCAACAACAGCAGAAAACATGCACACGTTGTAAACAATTTGCTGTTTGATTACTTTCTCATCGTCAATTCCATATAGGCTAAAAGGCAAAATGACAAGAATAGAACGAAAACTCAGACTTGCGTGAAAATTTATATTAGCAGTGGTACAGCCACCGTTTGCTTTCCTTCGAAGTTACTGCTAGCCGAGCAGCGAAGTGTGCCCTCCAGATGCGAACCATGCACCATAAATTAGTCCATAGTCTTCCTGGTCTTTTTGTGGAATTGAAGAATGGCAGTAGTAAAATTACGGCAGTCTGAAAAAGCTAAAGGGACGATTACTAGAATTAACCTGTTATTTTACCCTGACAAAAAGTGCGGAAGGTGATTTCCAGTTTGCTTTTACTGTATCACCAATGTGAATTACGCAGAACTATTGCATACCTCACATAACTGTATCAAACGTTTTGAGTCAATTACAACGGGCTAACAAAGAAAATCCGGAAGAAAATATTCAGCAACCGAATTAATCCATTTGAATGTTTTGGTACGTAATATGTTGTCCCAGCACGAATGCTTAGCATTTTATAAAACGAATACTAAAGCAAGAAAAGAACAGAAGAACACATGTAATTCCAAGACGTTGGCAGGCTATAACCAAAACTAGGCTACTGCGCCGCATAACATACAAGTTTGATTTGAAGTTATTATGAAAATAAATCGGTTTGCGGCTGCAGATTTTTAAACATGGCGGTTGAAATAAAACAAATAACACTGCAAGTAGTCGACCAATCAGAAATTTTCAGCGCTTGCGCCCCACCCCAAAGGTTCCGGTACTTTTGAAAAGTACTACCCCCCGAGCAGGAACTTTTTTGGGGGTAAAATAAAGCCCCCAG
The DNA here is from genome assembly GCA_039654925.1 of Anguilla pacifica. Taxonomy (NCBI): domain Eukaryota; kingdom Metazoa; phylum Chordata; class Actinopteri; order Anguilliformes; family Anguillidae; genus Anguilla; species Anguilla pacifica. The sequence goes on along the minus strand of CM077291.1, from coordinate 4,068,202 downwards.
TACTAAATTTAGACCCTAGTTCCTGCGGTGGAAACACACTGAGTTCCTCAAAAGGTTCCTAGTTCCGGGGTAAAGTTCCTGCGGTGGAAACGCGGCTTTTGTCTATGGTTGTGGGTGTGTGTGTGTTGGGGCCATTAAGGGTGACAAGACCATCAGGCCTCTGGCAAAATGGTGGGGCAACTACTCTTGAGAGTACCACAGTGCCCTTATGTGGGCCCCTCTGTCATTACACTTTTTATTTCTTTTCTGGATCTGGACTCTAAACCATCTGTTTATCATATTCACAAACCCCGGAAAACCTTAAACCATGCACATGTTTTCATTATATTGCTGTATTATGCCTTATGTAGTAATAACATGGATTGCATGTAAAATGGTTCAACAAAAGGGTATTTTCATGACAACTGCACAATAATATTACATCCCCTTGACATGTTTTTGTATGGACGTATTCAGGGAAATTCAAGAAATTGAATGAAATATGTTTCATACCAAATAGAATTTGATAAAACATAGTTTCAGAAACTCAGGAAAAAACTATCCCAATGGAATGTCCTCTCTGGTAATCATCTCCTTTTCCCAATTTCCCCACTAATTGTTTTGACAACAGCCTCCGAATGGTGGGGGCCGAAATTCCAGATTTTATTATTCGTCCAGGTTAATTTATGGCAATGCCGCCTAGATCAAACGCGGGATTTGGCTTAAAAGGAAGGGAGACAAAGCAATCTGGGAAGATCGTAATCGACTTCCCACATTGCACATACTCTGTGCTCTGTGTGTAGCTAGACAAGGAAGATCGTAATCGACTTCCCACACTGCACATAGCCTACTCTGTGTTCTGTGCGTAGCTGAACAGGGAAGATTGTAATCGACTTCCCACACTGCGCATACTATGTGTTTCGTGTGTAGCTGAACAGGCTGGGTAAGAACTTTTTACTCTGTATTTATGTTTTTAAACCTTCCGTATTTTATAATTGACTGAATCTGAAGCTAATGACCTACCTGCCTGTTAAATAAATTCTTCTTATTTTTAACTTGCGTGGTCTTCATGACTATAATCCATTTTATCTTCTTTTCAGCCGAAATTCCGATTAAATACTCAGGGGGACAATTATGACTAGGACCTACTGATCAGGGGTCTAGTACAGCGAAAGTCTTTAGTGAGGTCCTCAAGTTAGATAGGCAACCACGATCTGCCCGCTAACGGGATTGGTGGTATTGGTTCTGGTGTTTTGGCTTAAGAGGACCAATGGGCGTTATACGCCGGTTCTTGTCAAATTCGCCTTAAGGAACCCGATAGATACACACTGTCCTCGGCTCATAACTATCTATGCACAAAGGAAGGCATGTATTATGGTGGTCCGCCTCCTACCCTCTGGGGGCTTCACCGAACTGAGATTTAACAATAGTGCTAAACCCGGGAGCATATATTGAGGAATGATGGCACAAGATAGAGTCGAGTGTAACCACTCCAAGTTCCACGTATAGTTAAAACCAAATTTTAAATTCTAATTTCATTTGGAGTCAGATTATTACGAGAGTAAAACCTAGTAACTGTTACGCTTACTTGCTGTGGTCATGGATATATTTGATGTGTTGTTCCGCTCATTTGTGAGTATTCTGATGCTCCCATTGGAATATTGACGGTCCGGCGGCAGATCAGATATATCTCTGATGACAGCATAGCCCCGTTTGCGAACGGAGAGTAACCAGAATGCTACTGGTCCGTTTCAGGCCAGTTTTAAGTGGGATATGAAGCAGCGCATTCATGTCTGACCCGCGGCGGTGGAACCAGTGCATTCTTAAGGGTAATTGTGCCCTGTTCTTACGAACAGAGGAAAAATAACTAACATCTCCGGTTTTGAATCACACCAGCCAAGGGAAAAACACGCGGTGCCTTCCCCTCCAGCTACAAACCCTCATTGGTCTAGCTGTGAGGTGTTTACAAGAACATATGCCCAAGTTTTATTTTATTTTATTACATTACATTACATTTATTTGGCAGACGCTTTTATCCAAAGCGACGTACAAAAAGTGCATTTCATGGTCATAGACAACTGCTAAACACAAGTTCGGTAAGGTACAATACTTATTTTGTACAGCTATTTCTAGCCAAGAACACAGTTTAGTTCACACAGTGAACACTATTCAGACCTAACCTCTGCAAGCCAACTAGGCAGAAGAACAAGCTACAGTATTAGGACAAGTACAAATTACCAAAAAGTTCTGGGATGGGGCAACCTGTAACAAGTGTCATGAAAAGGGGGGGGGGGGGGGGTTTAGAGTGAAATGTACAGCGTGGTGGTGGTTAGTCTAGGTATAGCCTGAAGAGATGAGTCTTCAGGCCACGGCAGAAGATGGGTAGTGAGGGGGAGTTCGTTCCACCACTGGGGAGCTAAGGTGGAGAAGCTCTGTGATCCCTTTGGGCGGGTGGGAGGGGTTACAAGGCGCCCTGCTGCCGCAGAGCAGAGTGGTCGGGTAGGCACATAGAATCGAATCATGTCCTGCAAGTAGATGGGGGCTGTCCTGTTGGCAGCAGTGTAGGCAAGGGTCAGGGCTTTGAACCGGATCCTGGCAGCGACCGGTAGCCAGTGGAGTGATCGCAGCAGAGGAGTGACGTGGGAGAATTTGGGAAGGTTTAGATGAGTCGGGCAGCGGCATTCTGAATCATCTGTAGTGGCTGTATGGCACAAGCTGGCAGGCTTACAAGGAGAGAGTTGCAGTAATCAAGGCGAGAGGTCACCGTAGCCTGGACGAGCAGCTGGGTGGAGTGTTTCGTCAGGTATGGTCGAATCCTTCTGATCTTGTACAGAAGGAATCTGCAGGACCGTGATGTTGCCTTGATATGCTCCTTGAGGTCCAGTTGGTCATCCAGGACCACCCCCAAGCTCTTGGCAGAGTGAGAGGCAGTCACTGTGGTGCCATCAACCGTGATTGAGAGCTCACGAAGTAAGGAGGTCTTGCACGGGAAGAAGAGCAGCTCAGTTTTGTTGAGGTTGAGCTTCAGATGGTGGCTGGCCATCCAGGTGGAGATGTCAGGCAGGCAGGAAGATATCTTATCATTGACCTGTGTGGCCGAGGGGGGGGGGAAGAAAAGAAGAGTTGTGTGTCATCTGAATAACAATGATAGGAGAAGCCATGTGAATTAATAACTGAACCAAGATATCTGGTGTATAAGGAGAACAGCAGAGGACCCAGTACAGATCCCTGCGGCACTCCCGTAACAAGGGGATGAGAAGCAGAGGCAGACCCCTTCCAGGTGACCTGGTAGGACCTATCTGCAATATTTACACATTTACGCATTGAACATAAAATATATAATATATGACCTTCCAAAAATATGTACCGATGAACCACACAAACTCCCAGTTGCAAAAATTATTTAAATAAATAATAAAATCTTGATTAAGATGAAGATCATAGAGTAGAAATGTATTGCTTCATATAGTGTTGCAACGGCAGCATCTACACTCATTCTGCGTGCCATTCATCAATAGCAAAGGCCACTGTTCCACATTTTTGAGAACAGTGTTGTGCAACTTTAGCTAGCGTCAAATTAGTCTACAGTTTGTCCATTAAAGGCTTAGCTTAACTGTATCATACTATCAACATTAGGCATCAAGTAAAAGTCCCCCACTCTTACACAGTGCATCTTTGTTGAATTTTATGTTTCATGTTTCAGTCTGCATATTCTTCAAATGGTACCCTTCACCCTTCAAGTTTTGAGGTAAGTATGGTCGAACAATGACTTTTCCAAGCAGCAGTGTTACTCCTCAAGGCACATCTACATCACTGGCCTCAAGTTCTTGTAGTTTCTTATTCGCTAAAAATGTTGAGAATGAAAGATGAATGTTAAGAGAGCATCCTATCAGGTCTATTATTTTAAAAAAGACATGAAAACACATGAACAGGGAACTTAAGGAAATGAAACAAGTTCATACGTAACAAAGAAAAGTGCAATAAACACAATTAATGAACATCTTATGGCCTGATGACTTGTTAGACAATGTAAGGCAAAATTGCAATTTTCCCAATCAACTCTGTTGTCCCTTCACATATTCTTCCATGGCGTGCATACTGATGGAGTTGTAAAATTCCACTGCCGTACATGAGTGGAGCTGAGTGGAGCCATAAAATGGGTCAGACAAAACTACTACCATGGACTGAAAGAATGCATGATATGTATTTGCATGCGGATAACTAAGGATGATATGATAAATGTGGGGGACTGTGAATAATATCATACATAGACAAGCACACTGAACAGGTATGAGATGGTATATGGGGTTATGATCCAAAGTATGTAAAGCATAGTATGTTTATACATAGGTATGCTTATATAAGTGTCTGAGTCACAGATGGATCACCACCTTGGACTCCCATAGAGAAGTATTTGGAGAATTGATAGGTAAAAGGATCACGTGCCATCGTACAAAGTATCTTATTACTGTCACGGGATTTTGATGCTTCTCCTGTGTCTACAGAGGAGGGGGGAAGTGCGGTTTCTCTCTTCCTGGAGGTATGGAGGGGGTTTCTTGGTGGGGCAGATGTTACTGGCCTATTCATGTCCAGACCTTATTTGGGCAAACCAAGAGAGCTGTGGGGTGTGGAAGGCTTTCTCAGGATTGGATTTAAGGGAGGTCCAAAGAAATATTCGGGGAGAATCTGCTTAACAGTTCTCCTGGTACTATAGTCTTTGCTGTACAGAATATTTGGGCATTCATCAATACTCACTTTGTGTTCCTTTTCTTTACCCTAGTTTGTTAATTTGTATGTCTTTTCTTTTCATAGTGGTCTTTATCTTGCTTTGTAAAATAAAGTGTTCACCTTTTCCATCGGTGAAACTGCCTATCCTCGGTTATTGCCAATGGTCATATTGTGTCATAATAAACAGTTTTTTCCCTTTTTCAGAGCAGCCAATACACGTATACACGAACCTGTATTCACATACATATTCACTTTACAGGATTTGAAGTTAATGGAGTCAGGTAAACTTGTTTTCCTCCCTGCGACTAAATCTAATTCCTTAAAACAAAATATTTTTCCATGCACTAGTATATCATGAATTCAAGTTAGTGGAATTTACTTCACTTTAATAAAATAAATATCGTAATTAATTCCCTCAAATTCTTAATTTGACAGTATAATAACTGGTAGACATTTCACACAAATAAACTGATGAATATAGAAGAGGTTGACAGGAAAGACAAACAGGAGAGAAAGGATAGTACTTGAATGTAAGGTCTCATACCCAGATCTCGGACAAGAAAACGATCCTTCTGTATCAGCAGCTCCAAGAAGGCAACTTTCTTTGCTTCAGCATTGAGAGCTGTGTAGATCAGTCTCATTCTCTCTGGATTGGTTCCTGCCTTCTGGATCTCACTGTACTGCTCAATTTCGACAATTTTTTTAGCAAGTAAAGAATCTGCTATTGGCATAAGTATAGTAACCCTTTCAATGAGCTCTGCCCTGTATTCATCCACAAACAGCGCACCTGGGTGAGAGAGATGGATTGTAAGCACTTTGATTATTGTTATTTGTAAAGACCAAGTTATAGCATGAGATGAAGAACACTGCATGGTCAAACGTATGTGGACACCTGACATCCAACATCTCATCCAAAATTATGGGCATTAATATGGAGTTGGTCCACCCATTGCTGCGATAACAACCTCCGCTCTTCTGGGAAGACTTTATACTAGATGATGGAGCATTGCTGCAGGGATTTGCTTCCATTCCGCCAGAAGAGGATTAGTGAGGTCGGGCACTGATTGGCTGATTAGGCCTGGCTTGCAGCTGGCTTTCCAATTGATCACAAAGGTGTTGGATGGGGTGGAGGTCCGGGCTCTGTGCAGGCCAGTCAAGTTCCTCCACACCATTCTCAACCAAAAAATTCCAATAATGACCTTGATGTGTGCCAAAGGGCATTGTCACGCTGAAACAAGAAAGGGCCTTCTCAAAACTGCTGGGGTAGCACAGAATCATCCAGAATGTGATTATATGCTGTAGCTTTGCCTTCACAGGAACTTAAGGGGCCTAGCCCAAACGATGAAAAAAAGACCCACAGCAAGGGGTGCCCAGATACCTTTGCTCATACAGTGTAAAACTAATTTCAGGTAGTTTGATACGAGGACAGAGAAGGTAGGTTTATAGGGGATAGAGCAGGTAGGTTTATAGAGGATAGAGCAGGTAGGTTGATAGAGGATAGAGCAGGTAGGTTTATAGAGGACAGAGCAGGTAGGTTGATAGAGGATAGAGCAGGTAGGTTGATAGAGGAGGGAGCAGGTAGGTTTAAAGAAGATAGAGCTGGTAGGTTGATAGAGGACAGAGCAGGTAGATTTATAGAGGACAGAGCAGGTAGGTTGATAGAGCATAGAGCAGGTAGGTTAATAGGGGATAGAGCAGCTAGGTTGATAGAGGATAGAGCAGGTAGGTTAATAGGATAGAGCAGGTAGGTTTATACAGGATAGAGCAGGTAGGTTGATAGAGGATAGAGCAGGAAGGTTAATAGAGGAGGGAGCAGGTAGATTTAAAGAGGATAGAGCTGGTAGGTTGATAGAGGACAGAGCAGGTAGATTTATAGAGGACAGAGCAGGTAGGTTTATAGAGGATAGAGCAGGTAGGTTAATAGACGACAGAGCAGGTAGGTTAATAGAGGACAGAGCAGGTAGGTTTATAGAGGATAGAGCAGGTAGGTTTATAGGGGATAGAGCAGCTAGGTTTATAGAGGATAGAGCAGGTAGGTTTATAGAGGATAGAGCAGGTAGGTTTATAGAGGACAGAGCAGGTAGGTTAATAGAGGATAGAGCAGGTAGGTTTATAGAGGACAGAGAAGGTAGGTTAATAGAAGATAGAGCAGGTGGGTTAATAGAAGACAGAGCAGATAGGTTTATAGAGGACAGAGAAGGTAGGTTAATAGAAGATAGAGCAGGTGGGTTAATAGAAGACAGAGCAGGTAGGTTTATAGAGGTTGATTGGTCAGACTTAGTCTGTCTTACTCTGGGGTTTGAAGTCTTCTAGATTCTCATCGATGGGACCTGCGATCTTGGTTAGTGTAATGAGAAAACTGCAGAGCTCTGCCATTTTCTGCTTCTCGATCTTGATAGCCATGCGCATGCTGCGCCTTCTTTCCAGCAGCTTTTTGTTCTCTTGACCTGGGGGAGGGGTGGGGAGTGGACGGGACCATAAGGCGCTATATTAGATCACTACATTTAATGGCCCAGGTGCAATACATTCTGCTAACCTCATATATTTTCTTGCCTCCAGGTTAAATTAGACAGGGCTTCTTCAAAAAATTGAGATTAGTCTAATTCAAGAATGCTTTTTTCCAATTTCAGTTGTTAACTTTAACTGTGTTTCAGCATTTTGTGACATGATTATGTATTCTGTAGTATTGCAGAAATTACAGTAAGGTTCTAAATACCAGTATTCAATCTTATAAGCACTTTGTGCAAAGTGTCACTTCTCAACGTACAGTTATCGACAGATTTACCACATTTCTTCCACACTTTACTGTACATTTAATGTAAGTACACACACACACACACAAATACTGTACATACTCAAGCATATATATTTATGCTGTATAGACATCAGTGATTGTCATTAAGTGGACATTCAATGATGGTACAGCTGCTTAATGTGACCGGTGAACAGGGCAGCATTAAGACATCTTACCCCTAGTTACCCTATACATTTAATTTAATCTCACAATATAACTTATATTGACATTAAAGTAGTTAAATGTGTTTCGTGTGTAACTACAGACTTAACATTGTGAGAACAGCCTAGACAATTTAATCAGTTTACTGTAGACACCTATTCGTAGCGTCAGCTAACCTTCAGCCTGGGCGACTTCTCTTGTTGTCGACGTTGAACTTGACGGTGGTGGGTCAGCGTCTGTAGGGCCGCATTAAGACATTATGGGCCCAGGGGCTTCAACATTTTCCAAGACCCCCCTCCCCCTACCGCCACCTAGGGCATGTTCGGTCGTGCATACTGTGCACTGTTCAGTGCACTGGAAGTGACGTCATCCAGGTACACTCGATACAGAGCAGTGTACTCAAATGATGTCATTTCAGTGCCCTGAACAGTGCTAAACAGCTCTCTAAAGTCACTGCATGACTGGCATCAAAACAAATCCCACAGTGCTCCTTAAAGTCACAAGGCACACTTTTCGAACATTCATTCATTCATTCAACCTTTATTTAAGAGCTGTGCATCCCTCCTACTGCGTAATGGACTTCAGCACTATTTTTTATTGACAATAGCTTATTTTTCATTAAAAGTTGTGTTGTGGTTTGCATTATAGTTATGGTACTACAGTTGCACTGCTTGTCCACTAGATGGGAGTAGTACTCCCTAATGGACAAACAGTGCAACTGTAGGACCATAGCTATAATACAAACCACAACACAACGTTTAATGAAAAATAAACTATTGTAGATCCATTCCTTCCTCCACTCAATCCAAGGAACATACAGTGATCAAATTTAGAGCCTCAAAGTTGTTAATAAATCAATTATTGGCAAATTTAATCTTACCCAAGAGTATTCTCACCCCTAGCTACCCTATACATTTCATTTCATCTCACAATATAACTTTTATTGACATTAAAGTAGTTAAATGTGTTTTGTGTGTAACTACAGACTTAACATTGTGTGTGGTCAGCGTCTGCGGCTTCATGCTGGTCTAACGTTACAACTATTGTTGTGTCAGAAAAGACAATGATGGACTCGTATAAGAAAAGCGGTACTACCTGGCAGTAATTTATCCTGATATTAAATTGATTACATTTGTGTTTCAACAAGGTAATCAACTGTTGTCAACAACAGCCTAGGCTGTTTCTCTGGTTGACGAAGCTAAACAACGTTTGCTAGCATCATTCATTGTTAACGCCAGCTAGCTGACCTTCACTGATGACTCCGCTCGCCTGTAGTAGATCGATTGTTGCATCTCCAGGTGTGTCATTTTGGTGACGGTCAAAAAAACTCTGTTAATTTCGGGATTTTGCTCAACAGATCAGCCTCTCATTTGTGTTTTTGTCTTTTAGTTGTTTGCGCTTTCGCGCTCCACTTTCGTGTTTGGATATCTTGGCAGAGTGGCGGCCAGTAGATTCAGTTTAAATTAAATATGACATCCCTCTCAATCAGTTTGTGGAATGTTCAGGGTATGTGCTCCTCGGCCTTTGGGCTCAAGAGCACAAACCCCGAATTTATCAATAATGTAAATAGTTATGATGTAATTGTTTTGTTAGAAACATGGTGCCGTGTAGACGCACTGACTCACTGTCCCTCAGGTTACAGGGAAATCATAATGCCATCATTGATATTAAAGCATGCCAAGCATGGCAGAGATTCAGGGGAAATCATAATATGGCTTAAAGAAGACCTGGCGTCCGACATCACCCCAGTAAAACAAGGCCCAACACACATATGGCTAAAGATTGAAACAGGAATAGTCATGTGCGATAATGATGTGTACCTGTGTGCGGCCTACACCCCCCCTACTGAATCCCCTTATTTCGATGAGGAATTTTTCCATAACCTCCACACAGAAATCAGCCATTTCCAGGGCCAGGGACATGTGCTACTGTGTGGAGATTTTAACGCTAGGACTGGAATAGAGACAGATTGCATAAATAACAATGGAAATAGACATATATTCGGACAAACCCCTCTAAATTTAATACCAACTCCAACACATAGAAACAACCCTGACCATGCTATGAATAAAAATGATAGGGAGTTCGTGCAACCCTGTCGAGCCTTAGGCCAGTACATTCTTAATGGCAGGATCAGAGGGGACTCTTTAGGATGGTTCACTTACTGCTCAGCTCTTGGGACTAGTGTAGTCGACTTGTGGTCTGACAGTGCATTCACTGTCAGACCACAAGCCCCATTTTCAGACCACTGTCAAATCAATGCGTACCTGAAAAGAATTGGACAACCCAGGAACACCGAAACACAGCCCTCTAAACTGTACAATCTCAATCCGACATATAGATGGGCTGCAGACAGCATGGATGAATTCACCAAAGCAATCAGTTCCACTGAAATTACTAACCATATTAACAGTTTCATTTTAACACAATTTAAACCTGACCAAACTGGCATAAATCTGGCAGTTAAAAAGGCATGTGGCCCTGACAGTATCAGAACAGAAATGCTGAAAGACAGTAACTCTGAACTGCAGACGGCCTTACTTAAATTATTCAACCTGGTTCTACAGACAGGATGCTTTCCTGACATCTGGAATCAAGGGCTTATATCCCCAATTTACAAAAGTGGAGACAAATCGGACCCCAACAACTACTGAGGCATTTGTGTGAACAGTAACCTGGGGAAGGTTTTCTGCAGTATTCTGAATGCCCGAATACAGGCCTTCCTTACTGAACGCAATGTCTTGAGTAAGAGTCAGATTGGCTTTCTTCCAAAACATTGCACTAGTGATCATATTTATACCCTATACACCATAATTAATGAACATGTGCACCAAACAAATAAAGGAAAACATTTTGCTTGCTCTATAGACTTAAAGAAAGCATTTTATTCAATTTGGCATGAGGGCCTAGATTACAAAATTCTGCAAAGTGGTGTAGGGGGTAAAGCTTATGATATAATTAAATTAATATATATGCGAAATAAGTGTGCAATAAAAATTGGGAAAAAAAGAACAGAATACTTCATTCAAGGGCGTGGGGGGAGGCAGGGCTGCAGTTTGAGTCCTACCTTGTTCAATATTTATATAAATGAGTTAGCGGTGTTACTGGAACAATCTGCAGCTCCTGGCCTCACTCTAAATGACACGGACATAACATTTCTGCTGGACCTGCTGGAGAAATACTGTCAGAACTGGGCCTTGACAGTAAATTTGAAAAAGACCAAAATGATGGTCTTCCAAAGAAAGCCCAGATCTCAGGAAAGCAGATACTGCTTTACTCCAGGAAACACCGCCCTAGAACATACACTAGATCATGATTACCTTGGACTAAAAATCAGTGCATTGGGGAGCTTTGGTCTAGCATTAAAAGAAAAAGCCTGCAGAGCTTTTTATGCAATCAAAAGAAGATTCCATGAAATAAATATTCCCATTAGAATTTGGACAAAAATATTTGATAGCGTTATCCAGCCAATTGTGCTATATGGAAGTGAAATATGGGGTCCACTCAGTCAGCAAGACTACACTAGATGGGAAAAACATCCAGCTGAAATTCTGCATGCAGAATTTTGTAAAAATATCCTACAGGTACACAGAAATACTCCAAATAATGCATGCAGGGCTGAATTAGGCAGATATCCAACTCTTATTCAAATCCAGAAAAGGGCACTTAATTGTATCGAGCATCGAAAAACTATCCCGGAAAATTCATTACAATATAAGGCTCTAAAAACCCAAGAGGTAAGCCCAGGAAAGTATCTCCGCAGTCAGCTGGTTCTGAACCTATCTAAACTAACCAGTACTAATACAAACCAGCTTCAGATCAGCACTGCTTCACAATTGCCAATTAGAGTTAACCAAACTATAAAACAAATCAAAACCATATATTTGGAACATTGGAAGACCAGTACCAAATCCCAAAATAAACTGAATTGGTATTGGGCCCTACACACAGAGTATACACACAGGCAGAATATCTCTTCGCTGTCAGTGATATGAAGCAGAGACAGATCCTGACCAAGTACAGGCTCAGTGACCACACCTTAACAATTGAAAAAGGTAGACATAAAAAGTCATGGTTGCCCAAAGAGGAATGTTTATGTGGTCACTGTAAGACAGGAGAGGTGGAAACAGAGATGCACTTCCTCCTAGACTGTGAAAAATATTCTGAAATGAGGAAAACATATTTCAACAAATTTTCTAAAATTATAAAATCATTTCCTTCCCTGACAGACAGAGAAATGCTGAAAATAGTTCTGGGAGAAGGGTCAACAGCCCCACTCGCAGCAGAATATATTTCAGCCTGTCGTAACCTGAGGGACAGTGAGAAACTACTCAGATAAAAGGTACAACGTGTTACCTGTTCAACTTGTAAATATAATTACAGTTAACTAAATCCTAGTATAAATAGTCTATTGCTTGTTTTTTTATTTATTTATTTAATTTTTTAAAAACATATATATATATATATATATATATATATATATATATATATATATATATATATATATAATGCTTTGGCAACATTTACTGTATGTATTTCATGCCAATAAAGCAAATTGAATTGAAAAAAAAAAAGATTCAGAGCAGCTCCTAATTCCAGTGGACGTTAATGACAGTTGACGCACATGACGTCTTTGACATATTTTTTTTCTTTGATGTCAACATTTTGACTGAAGGGCCGGGGGGGGGGGGGGGGGGGGCACACATTGACAGTCGGAATTTTCTCTTAATTCTCTCTCTCTTGCTCTCTCTCTTTCTTTCTTTTTTTTCCTCCGACGCTTTGGGCCCTTTACCACTATGGGCCCATGGGCTCAAGCCCAGGTATGCTGTAGCTCTGTCCTGTGCTGTGTGACACAGGGAAACACTTGGGTGTAAGACTGTAGAAAGATTTGGACTAAGTCACTGTGATGTCACCCATGACTCTCCATGAGTTTGGTGAAAAGGGTTTTGAAGCCCAGGAAGTGTAATGCGTAGGCGCCGGCATGTTGTACAAATTTGAGCGTAAGGAAACAAAACAAGTTCATACATAACAAAGGAAAGTACAATAAACACAATGAACACCTTAAGATGATTTGTTTGACTAAATATTTTTTCCATGCACTAGTATATCATGAATTCAAGTTACTGGAATTTACCTCACTTTAATAAAATAAATATCATAATTAAGTCCCTAAAATTCTAGTTATATAATAACTCTGGTAGACATTTTACACAAATAAACTGATGAATAGAGAAGAGGTTGACAGGGCAGACAAACGGGAGAGAAAGGATAGTACTTGAATGTAAGGTCTCATACCCAGATCTTGGATAAGAGCTGCCAATTCTTCAACTAAAACATGAGCTCTGCAGATCAGCCGTTTGCTCCCCTGGCTGGCAGACCCGATGTGAATGGACAGCTCAAGGTTGAACATTTTTTCACCATCAAGAGCATCTGCTGTTGCTTTTTCTGGAGTAATCCTTTTAATGAGCTCTGCCCGGTTTTCATCCACAAGCGGCATACCTGGGTGAAAGAGGGAGGTTTAGTTTAGTTTATTAGGATCCCCATTAGCTGTTACACATGGTAACAGCTGCTCTTCCCGGGGTCCACATAGAACAATATACAAACAAACACGCACAGAGCAAAATATATGGCAAAGGTTGTAAGCACTTTGATTATTGTTATTTGTAAAGACCAAGTATTATTATAGCATGAGATGAAGAACACTGCATGGTCAAAGGTATGTGGACACCTGACATCTAACATCTAATCCAAAACTATGGGCATTAATATGGAGTTGATCCACCCATTGTGGCAATAACAACCTCCACTCTTCTGGGAAGACTTTACTAGACATTGGAGCATTGCTGCAGGGATTTGCTTCCATTCAGCCAGAAGAGCATTAGTGAGGTCCGGCACTGATTGGCTGATTAGGCCTGGCTTGCAGCTGACTTTCCAATTGATCTCAATGGTTTTAGATGGGGTAGAGGTCTGGGCTCTGTCCAGGCCAGTCTAGTTCCTCCACACCATTCTCAACAAAAACATTCCAATAATACCCTTGCTGTGTGCCAGGGGGCATTGTCATGATGAAACAGGAAAGGGCCTTCCCCAAACTGTTTGGGAAGCACAGAATCATCCAGAATGTAATTGTATGCTGTAGCTTTGCCTTCACAGAAACTTCAGGGGCCTAGCCCAAACGATGAAAAAAAGACCCAGAGCAAGGGGTGCCCAGATACTTTTGGTCATACAATTAATAACTAATTCCAGGTAGTTTGATATGAGGATAGCGAAGATAGGTTGATAGAGGATGGAGCAGGTAGATTTATAGAGGATAGAGCAGGTAGGTTTATAGAGGATAGATCAGGTAGGTTTATAGAGGATAGAGCAGGTAGATTTATAGAGGATAGATCAGGTAGGTTTATAGAGGATAGATCAGGTAGATTTATAGAGGATAGATCAGGTAGGTTTATAGAGGATAGATCAGGTAGGTTTATAGAGGATAGAGCAGGTAGGTTTATAGAGGGTAGAGCAGGTAGGGTTATAGAGGATAGAGTGGGTAGGTTTATAGAGGATAGAGTAGGTATGTTGATAGATAGAGCAGGTAGGTTTATAGAGGATAGAGTAGGTATGTTGATAGATAGAGCAGGTAGGTTTATAGAGGATAGAGTAGGTATGTTGATAGATAGAGCAGGTAGGTTTATAGAGGATAGAGCAGGTATGTTGATGGAGGATAGAGCAGGTAGGTTGATAGAAGATGGAGCAGGTAGGTTGATAGAGGACAGAGCAGGTACGTTCATAGAGGATAGTAGGAGTGTGCAGAGATGTCATTATCTGTATCTGTATCTGTATCTGTTCAACCAACAAAATTATCTGTATCTGTATCCATATTCAGATAGAAGACCGGATGTGGGCGTGGTTTATGCCGGAAGTCTCATTAAATATCGAATATTCATTCATATTCACCTACGCTGCACCTTCAAAGCATCAAATTGATTTAATATTGGCATATAATTATGAAATATATTTCCACATTCTCATACTGTACTTTTTATCTCTTTTTTCTTTTTAACTAAATTAAGTTGTATGAACTGGCTAAACCCCCCCCCCCCCCCCCCCCCCCTTTAACTGGGGGACATTAAACAATCAGAAACTGAAAAAATATACATATAAATCAAAAGATTCTGTTTTGTATTGGAAATAGAAACTATTTACAGTAAAGACATATAGAAAAATATCCTTCAGTTGAAGGGAATAATCTTACATTCCAATGATGCTGCGTTCACGTTTCTTGATGTGTTGAAGTTACTGCAGTTCGCTATGGAAACATGAATTACTACTTTACAACAGTAATTACATAACAGTAATACATGAACTTTTTTTGCCTGGAAATTAGCACATACATAGTGCATATAGAGGATAGAGCAGGTAGGTTGATAGATAGAGCAGGTAGGTTAATAGACGATAGTGCAGGTAGGTTGATAGAGGATAGAGCAGGTAGGTTTATAGAGCTGGTAGACAGGAAGGAAGAACAGGAAGTGGAATGCTACTGTGTATGCACATGCCTGTACTGTGTATGTACATGTTTTACCCAGGCATAAACACACGTGCACACATATCCACGCGTGCACACGAGAACACTCACACCATTTTCACCATTTTTTGGTAGCTGGTAGAGGTATCATAGAGTAGATAGATTGACTTGGACAGACTTATTCTGTCTTACCCAGCTGCTGGAAGGGTTCTTTTTTTGTTGTTCTAGCAGCAGAATAGAGATAAATCCTCTCTCATATGTTGCAGTGAAATATTTTAAAAACTGTGCCAGCTGCCCCTTCTGTGAAGTCATTGTTCCAAGTAAAATTCTTTGTATGTTATCATACATGGTCAATAAAAATTATCCTAATCATAATCCTAATGGAGTGTGAAGTTGTGAGACAACAGTCTGAGAGAGAGGTGACAATACCGAATTATGCAAATTGTGTATCATATAAATCATACATATATCAGATATGCTTTCATTTAAGTATATACATATAACAAAATATATATTTGATAAAACGTATTTGCTGTTCTGGCCACTGGAGGTAAAGTCACCTCTTTCATTACTCAACCTGTCTGAAGACTTTGGACTCCACTAACAATAATCAGTAATGAGTATGCAGTATATTACATGGACAAAAATAAAGTAACAGGCCATACACTGATCAAAATAGAGTCAAAACAAAGGAAAAGTACCTTGTTGGGAATCAGGGCCAGATGGCACGTGAATGTTGAATACCTGGATATCAAAGACAAGGAGAAGGTTCAGGTCATTCAAACATTCCAATCCCTGTTCAAGGTATTCGCATTTGATAACATAAGCGATCATGCACCTTTCTCAGCTGCCCGCTGGTATTTTCAGATGCCGAACTCAACTCTGAGAGAAGAATAAAGAGACACTGAAACTCTTATCATGCTGACAATGTTATGTAGGGGGCAAAGACATGCAGATTTTTTTTTTTTGGGGCAGTTGCTCACAGTCATAAAAGGGCTCACCAACCTAGAAAAACTGTTTTATGGCACCCAGTTATGGTACAGAAAATATTGCACTTAAATAAAGCATAGCACAGGCACTAAATTTAACAGCAAAAACAATAATACAAATATAAATTTAAAAAAAAATAAAATCAAAGGGACACATGAGCTCATGGGGCAAATGGAGCAGGGGCAAAAGCACAGCTGACTGAGCAGACTCAACCACTTTGAGTTTCACAACAGTGATAAAAGGCACTATATAAAGATTACTTTTTATAATTTGTAATACTGGAGTCACCTTGATCTAGACTACATGCTTCTGGTTGTGGGGCGTCTGCTCAGTTGTGATTGATGGGAAATGTATAAGGATTTTAGCTACAATACAAGTCAGCGAATCTGTTTGGCTACAGTCAGACTTTCTACTGCTGAGCATGTAGGGGTGGTTTGACTATGTGAGATACTGATCACACTCACCATGGTGACTTTCCTGGGTTGTACCTCTGTGTATACTGGTTGTGGCTTGTTGTCGTGGCTCAACATTCTCCTGTTGTAGCCTTCCATTTTCTGTTTCCGTTCTCTCTTCAGGACATTGGCTGTTCATCCGTGATTCTTGGCTAAATGCACTATTATTCGCTTTAAAGCAACTGTCATAACCATTGTACCATGTCGCTGCACCAACCAATTGTTCAATTAAGTCATTGACATTGTCTTTATAAAGCCGATGCCACCTGTTGCCACATTTCTCCCTAAGCCATTTGTGCTTATTCATGATGTCTGTCTCTCTCAGATTTCTCTGCTTGTCTGTTTTGCGTGTGATGAAGACGAGTACAGTGTGTTCCCACACTGAACCGCCGATCAGCTCCATGTGCTGCTCCGTTGCTTTCCTATCTATCACAGTGACCTCTGAGTCGATAGAGACGACCAACACACAAGCAACGAGCCCTTCAGAGCAACGAAATACACTAGTCATGATCTCCTTTTTATTGTACTCTGAAGTGGTATGGTCAAAACCAGTCCAGCCAGGTGCATGCACAACTTTGATGAACCTGCCATTTACGTTTCCCTGTTTCTCCACACACCCATTGAAGACGAAGCTCCAGAATTTAAACGCCTTTCTCCTCAGAATGGCATTTCCCACTGTACTCTTCCCTACCTTGTGTCCCCCCAGAATAATGACATTTAAAGGCTGGGGGGCTGTGAGGCGTGGGGTGGGGGGTGGGGGGTGCGGAGGTGGGGTGTGTGTGTGGGGGGGGGGGGGGTTAGAGGAAGCATGGAAGAGAGATGGAAAGGGAGTGAGAAAGGGATATATTTGGGTAATAGAATTAATTACAATTTCAAATAAGCACATCACATCATAGTTTTTACAGTAGACCAAAAATAATATTCCAAAAGGCTTCACTAAATAAATAAATTAATATAAATGAATAAACTTACCATCTTTCTCTTTTTGTAATCTATAATAACTGGGATCTGTTTGGAGAGAATGAAAGAAAACAAAATGAACATTTCTTCTTGGAGTCTCAGGGATCACCTACCTGTATGTTAGTTCTGTCCAAAAACATTTAACCAGTTGCTTTAACTTCAAAGTGTGGTGGTGGGTGCAGGTGCTCTTTTTTGGGAATAGAATTACAGATGGATCTGTGATCTATTACCTGTGCTTTGTCTGAGAACCTAATTTTGCTGTAGACCCTGGAAATACTGAGAACCTGGACTGGATTTTGGACTATGGAAAGGGCACTATTTTTTTTTTTTAGTTTAATAAAAGTATCTGTAAATTTACTGAATCTTGAACCAACTGCAGCAATTGTTGTATTACTGCACATCTCCCTGATGTGTGGTTGCCTTTCTCCAATTTCTACTACAAAAGCTAGGCTAAAATGCTTGTGAACCAAAAGACAAGTATAGAGACACTTAGCCTAAAACTCCTACAGGTTGCGATAAGGAAACATGAACACTTCCACAGCATCTTCACAAGAAACCGTAAAAACAAAATGAACATGTTGAGCTAAAGTCAACATCAATTCAACTAAATTCCATAGAATAACATACCATTAGCCAACCTCTAATCTAAGTTAGTGAACTTCATGAACCGATCAGAAGCCAGTACCCACTGTTAGGGAGAATTTTAAAATGTAGGTTTCTAGCCTTGCACCAACCTATTATATCAAGTGATTTCAGCCAAACAATAATTTAATCGAATATTTTATCGGAATATTGCAAACCACTAACTTTAATTTAGTAATTGGAATGAGTTCCCACAAAACATAGAAGAATATGTAATGGCCACTTCCTTGTTTAAAGACAAAATCCAGGCTTATGGTGCATGCCTGCTAAGTGATAGCTGTTCTGTTCACAAACACCCAAGCAGTCTTCTAGTCTCTTTAATTATCACCAACAAAGTCATTTTAGTCAACTGGAAAAGTAGGATTAAAATCTATATAACTCAATGATAGATTTGCTCATTGACTATATTTCTATGGAAAAAATAACAGCAACAATAAAAAATGAAAGCCAACATTTGTCTGAAACCTGGTCCATTATCCTCAGATCACTATCAATCTCCCTCTGAATTGCAGTTTTTCTCAAATGTTTACACACTTAAACTGGAACTATGCACACGATGGTGAAAACCTGAAGCTCATATGTCAACAACAAAGACTATTTCCGCAAAATTCTAAGCACAATTCCTTTGTTTTCACTCAAATAACAATTCTAAATCACATTTTTGCACAACTCTACACACAAAATATCATTATTTAGCACAATTTTGATAATCAAGCATTGTTTGTTCACATGGAAAACACTGGCCTTCAAATGCCAAACTTTAAGTACCAATTGGTCTCACTCATGCCACACCTGCTCAAACTCAATTGGCTAAACTTTTCAATTATCTGCCAGAGCATAAAAGAGACCTCAGGTGACTTCTATTGTGTTGGAAAACAATGGAGGAACACGCAGCACAGCAAGGTAGCGGTAGAGTAGAGGAGGAGGAAGAGGAGGTGTACGTGTACGAGGTGGACGAGGAAGAGGGAGATGAGCTAACATTTCAAATGAAATACGTGCAACTTTGGTTGATCACGTATTTGTTTTTTGTTTTTTTTACAGCAGGCCTACAAGCTACGATTTTTATTTTTGCAGTCTGCTGAACAAAGATTTATTTTACAGTAACAAATAAAGATTTGCTTTGTTACCTTTTTGAATTTGTTCATCGATTTCATATATGACAACAGATCATTACATCCATTGTCCAGACTGACACAGTCTAAGCATGTTCTCGTTTTGAGAAGACACAAATGTTATATATTTTGGCAAAACTCATAATTCACTAATAAGGAAAAAGGAAAAACACTTCTAACAATATTCAGTATGACTCATGATGGAACCTGGGTTGTGAGTGTAGCCCAACTGGACCTCATTGGCAGGACAATACAGTAAATGTGCATTGTATCATACACAATAACAACAACACTCAAAGTGATAACGGTTCACACACTTTGCTGTACTGTACTGAATTAGAATTAGGTTTACCTAGCAAATGCACTATTTATATGATGATATATTTACTGTATTGTATCATGGCAACGGTCTTTATATTTACTATAAAATTGCAGCTTATTTTGGGACCCCTTGAAAAGAAAACTAAAACCTCAAAAAAGGATTTAAAAAAAGCAATTTTTACACGATTTTATACACTTGAATATGTAACATGACCTTATGAGGCCAGAACATATATACTGTATTTTGATGGTTGTGTTTTTAAATTTATCGCACCAGTGTGAAATCAATGCTCAATAAGATCTATTCATATGAGGCCTGTGTGAATCATTTTGATGTAAAAAGTCAGTTTTGAGAAGAGAGAACATGGTTTTGAATGCATGAATGCATTTTGCAAGAGATTTGTGTAGTTTTGGCAAAAGGTTAACTGTTGCTGTGCTTTGTGTGTAGAGTTTTGAGAAACTGAGCTATAGTTTCAGAAAACATGTTTAAACAATTGAGAAAAACTGTAATGCCTCACAATACACTAAATCAACACAATATGCATTGATCATATATGCACACACACTGACCCATTACACCACACACATTACTACCATACATTTCATTACAGATCCACCACATTTCTCCAACTGATCCAGTTCCCTCAATGTAGCCAGTAATCACTTTTGTTTACTGTTTGTCTCATCCGGTTTTGTTTTGTTTACTTTGTATTACTCTCTTATTACTTTCAATTATTTTTCTCCTGTTTTCCATCTGAATGCAATTGTTTGTTGGCATGTTTTATGTTGATGTCCCTACTATGTGTTTTTCTAATGGTTTATCAGAGTCATTCCAGCTTCCCTTTCTATCTGTTTATCGATTCTAGTGTTATCTGTTTTGTGTGAATGACTCTATATCTCTCTGTTATTTCTGTCTGTTTGCTTGTTTTGGTATCAGTATCACAAAATGTTTTGATGTTGGCTGTGGGGCCACAGGAGTGGCTTACATATACTTTTTATATATTTAAATCACTGTAATTATATAAATAAACCTGCCAACTAAAAAGGTACACATATTTTACTTAATCCTCATTATTGTTTTCTCAAGAGTTCTTTGTACTTTTTTGTAAAAAAAAAAAATGCATGTGTGTTTATTTAGTGAACAACACAGAATATTAAAAGACAGAGAAGAAAATGGAACAGTTCCAACCTGATTTGCAGTGTTTTGATCCAGAGCGACCCATCTTTTTCTTCTGTTTGATAAGCTCACATCTGTTATAAAATGGCGTTGATGCAGAAACTACACCCAGGAAGTGTTAGATAGAACAAAGCTGACAGGGGCACACACATGGGATAGAAGGCGAAAAAATAAGCAATTTTTACAAAGTTTTATACACTTGAATGTGTAACATGACCTTATGAGGCCAAAACATATATACAGTATTTTGATGGTTGTGTTTTTAAATTTATCGCACCAGTGTGAAATCAATGCTCAATAAGACCTATTCATATGAGGCATGTGTGAGTCATTTTGATGGAAAAAGTCAGTTTTGAGAAGAGAGAACATGGTTTTGAATGCATGAATGCATTTTGCAAGAGATTTGTGTAGTTTTGGCAAAAGGTTAACTGTTGCTGTGCCTTGTGTGTAGAGTTTTGAGAAACTGAGCTATAGTTTTAGAAAATGTGTTTAAACAAATGAGAAAAACTGTAAACAATTGAGAAAAACTATAATGAGTTCCTTGGCTAACCGCTAATGCATGCAAGAGTGAGAGAGGAAGTAGTTACTGCAGTGAAACCGCAAGCTAACCAGCGGTTTCTGGCAGTCACGAGATCATACCCCTCCCTATACGTTTTCAGTGCAGATCCAAAGGCGCTCTACACCATCAACAGGGTAAGTGCATATCCTGCACTTATTACAAATGAGCTGCAAATGTTATAAAGCGGTCGTCATCGTCTAAAAAAGGTCGTTGTCATTTTTTGCCTCCCATGCATGATGGGAAATAAAGATGGCTGCAGTCAGAGTTGGCTGCTAAAACAATCTGCATGATTTTAGCATTTTATTATGTCATCTATTTGTTGTTTTAGACGGATCATCCTGGTATTGTAGCCTTTTTATTATAAGACTGTGTTGCAGACGACCATTTTATGCTGCTTTCTGCTATCCGGCTTGCTAACGGAGACGCAGTTCCAGACACCCACGGGCCTCTTGTGCTCACCCTACCATGCCACCCACCACTCACCTCCTCGTCCGGCCGAGAGGGTTGCCTCTGCCTGGAACGGAGAGTCAGGGGTGTATTCTGGGCCCTATACATAAGCAGTCTCTGTGGGCCCCCTTCCTCTCTTGATCCATGTCTCTCACGCATCATTCCAGGCTTTTCAAGGGCCTTCCCCCCATTCAAGCCCTGGGTAGTCAGTCCCACTTTTCCACCCACTACGACGCCCCTGCGGAGAATCACGGAGCTGGAGAGGAGAATATCTCTCCTCCACCAGGTTCAAAAAAGATGAGCAGCTCCTGGACTCCCTGATCGCTGCGGATCCTGCTGCCTCCGCTACGGCTGGAGGAGAGATGGACTCAGCCATCCCGTGTCCTGGTGTTGCCGCAGGCACAGGCACGTGACTCTTGGATGCAGCTGAGAGCTAGCCCCAACGTCCCAACCAGCTCAGCTCCGTGCCCAACAAAGCCATGGACCCTCGCCCGCAGGGATACATTTGGTGGGAAGTGCCCCTCCTGCCCCTCTCCACCAGGGGCATTCCAGATGCCCAATGGGTTCCACATCCTGGATTTTGAAAAATGCTGCTGTCTATCCCCACCTCTCTTTTTAAAATGGTTTTTAGTGCTGTATCCGTCGATGTCTTAGCCTGCGTTTTATTTTATTCTGTGAATTGCATGATGATCACTGAGCAAATAAAAACACACTGTTGTTATTATAAAATGAACATCATTTTACATGTAATCATTGTTTCAGTCATAAGGAATACATTTTTTGAGCATCATCAATCATCATTTTAATCACATCATTATTAACATTTTCTATAGTTGGGGATGGTTCTAAATCTAACCCCTAACGACCCCTGAAGGATCTTCAAATAACCCTATAGGCAGGTTCTTTATGGAACTTTTAAAGGGTTTCTTCAAAGAACCTTTAGAGGTTTCCCAGTGGTTTGACTGGTAGTTGGAACAACATTTTTAACTGTCATTTCACGAGCTATACGTTGTAGGATATGTAGTATTTAAATTTTGGCCTTAGAGAGGGAAACAGTAAATAAGAATATGGCCTGGCCTCCCCATCACAAGCATCAAAGCAAATGTGATTGGGGCAATTTTAAATTCCACTGATACCCTAATCTAGGCTGACAATCTATGGTTCTCACCTCCTCAGAAGAGACAAACCATATGACACAGGACACCATATCGGGGGTTGGAGACCCTGCATGCCTAACATTTCCCATTACTTTTAGTTTGAATGCAATCTTTAGGTAGGCCAGTCCTTGCCATACTTTAGTCTGACCCCGCTTCCCTTCTCTCCTAAACCTTAACTTGGCATCACCCAATCAGGGCAAACAAGCCATGCTGCGTAAGGTATTTAAGATGGCCACAGGAAAAAGTTTGTGTTGCGTTTTGTTTCAGAGCCTGGAAGAAGAAGAGTTTTCCTCTTTTTATTTTGGTGGTGGTTCCTTGGTTGTGTGTGTTTTTAGCTGGTTTTCTTTTCATCCTGTGGCACTTAAACTGGGAGTGAGTAACACTTTGGCAAGGTCTGGCTTATCTGTTTCTCTCTCTCTTTTCTGGTATTTCTAGCTTAGTTGTTTAATGTTTTGTATTATGTCCTCTGTTGTGTAATTTAGAAGTAGTGTGCCTTCATTCAATAAAGAATGTATGTTTTCAATTCATTAATATAATTGACTGCTTCTTATTGAATTCAATTATTTAATCTTAAAACCTGGTATAGAGCTTGTTTTGACTTGTTGGTTGATTCCACCAGTGCACCGTAGACTGACCTATCAATGAATTTGGCGATTTAATTGATAATTCTCATTTTCAATAATAATTATTAAATTAAATCAAATCAAATATATTCTACATGTAGGTTAAGTAAGGGGTTTTAGCAGGCAACTTCTCTTGTGTTCAGTATTCAGTGCTGGTCATTTTAACAAGGACATTGACTGTTGGAACTGCTGGATTCAGAAAATAATAATCATTTTTTTTATTATAAATATTCTTAATTAATCCTTGCTTGTCCCACAACGTTTATTTTCTTGAGGGTAGCTTGGCTGTAGTTCAACTACTTTTGGGGTGAAGTAATTAGTAGTTTGTGCAGCTATGCTTTCAGAATAGTTTCCACAACACTGGCATCCGGTTTCTGACTGATTTTAATCTATTTCTGTGTATTGTGCCAGCTCTGTTCTATCCAACACTTTCTGTGTTTAGACCACAGCTGTGGTGTGTACCTTCTACATCAGTGCCATTTTATAACAGATGCGAGCTTATCAAACAGAAGAAAAAGATGGATTGCTCTGGATCAAAATACTGCAGATCAGGTTGTAACTGTTCCATTTTCTTCTCTGTCTTTTGATATTCTGTGCTGTTCACTAAATAAACACACATGCTTTTTTTTTTTACAAAAAAGTACATAGAACTCTAATAATGAGGATTAAGTAAAATATGTGTACCTTTTTTAATTGGCAGGTTTATTTTTGTAATTACAGTGATTTAAATTTATAAAAAAGTATATGTAAGTCACTCCTGTGGCCCCACACCCAACATCAAAACACTTTGTGATACTGATACCAAAACAAGCAAACAGACAGAAATAACAGAGACGTATAGAGTCATTCACACGCACACAGATAACACTAGGATCGATAAACAGATAGAAAGGGAAGTTGGAATGACTCTGATAAACCATTAGACAAACACATAGTAGGGACATCAACAACAGCAAACATCAAAAAAACATGCCAACAAACAATTGCATTCAGATGGAAAACAGGAGAAAAATAATTGAAAGTAATAAGAGAGTAATACAAAGTAAACAAAACAAAACCAAATGAGACAAACAGTAAACAAAAGTGATTACTAGCTATATTCAGGGAACTGGATCAGTTGGAGGAATGTGGTGGATCTGTAATGTAATGTATGGTAGTAATGTGTGTGGTGTAATGGGTCAGTGTGTGTGCATATATGATCAATGCATATTGTGTTGATTTAGTGTATTGTGAGGCATTAATTCAGAGGGAGATTGACAGTGATTTGAGGATAACGGACCAGGTTTCAGACAAATGTTGGCTTTCATTTTTTATTGTTGCTGTTATTTTTTCCATAGAAATATAGTCAATGAGCAAATCTATCATTGAGTTATATAGATTTCTTTCCTACTTTTCCAGTTAACTAAAATGACTTTGTTGGTGATAATTAAAGAGACTAGAAGACTGCTTGGGTGTTTGTGAACAGAACAGCTATCACTTAGCAGGCATGCACCATAAGCCTGGATTTTGTCTTTAAACAATGAAGTGGCCATTACATATTCTTCTATGTTTTGTGGGAAATCATTCCAATTACTAAATTAAAGTTAGTGGTTTGCAATATTCCGATAAAATATTTGATAAAATTATTGTTTGGCAGAAATCACTTGATATAATAGGTTGCTGCAAGGCTGGAAACCTACGTTTTAAAATTCTCCCTAACAGTGGGTACTGGCTTCTGATCAATTCATGAAGTTCACTAACTGATTAGAGGTTGGTTAATGGTATGTTATTCTATGGAATTTAGTTGAATTGATGTTGAGTTCAGCTCAACATGTTCATTTTGTTTTTGCAGTTTCTTGTGAAGATGCTGTGGAAGTGTTCATGTTTCCTTCTCGAAACCTGTAGGAGTTTTAGGCTAAGTGTCTCTATACTTGTCTTTTGGTTCACAAGCTTTTGTAGTAGAAATTGGGGAAAGGCAACCACACATCAGGGAGATGTGCAGTAATACAACAATTGCTGGAGTTGGTTCAAGATTCAGTAAATTTACAGATACTTTTATAAAACTAAAAACAAAATAGTGCCCTTTCCATAGTCCAAATTCCAGTACAGGTTTTCAGTATTTCCAGGGTCTACAGCAAAATTAGGTTCTCAGACAAAGCACAGGTAATGGATCACAGATCCATCTGTAATTCTATTCCCAAAAAAGAGCACCTGCACCCACCACCACACTTTGAAGTTAAAGCAACTGGTTAAATTTTTTTGGACAGAACTAACATACAGGTAGGTGATCCCTGAGACTCCAAGAAGAAATGTTCATTTTGATTTGAATTTTATTCTTTCATTCTCTCCAAACAGATCCCAGTTATTATAGATTACCAAAAGAGAAACGTGGTAAGTTTATTAATTTATTTATTTAGTGAAGCCTTTTGGAATATTATTTTTGGTCTACTGTAAAAACTATGATGTGATGTGCTTATTTGAAATTGTAATTAATTCTATTACCCAAATATATCCCTCTCTCACTCCCTTTCCATCTCTCTTCCATGCTTCCCCTAACCCCCCCCCCCCCCCCCCCCACCCCCCGCCTCACAGCCCCCCAGCCTTTAAATGTGATTATTCTGGGGGAGCGCAAGGTAGGGAAGAGTACAGTGGGAAATGCCATTCTGGGGAGAAAGGCGTTTAACTCCTGGAGCTTCTTCTTCAACGGGTGTGTGGAGAAACAGGGAAACGTAAATGGCAGGTTCATAAAAGTTGTGCACACACCTGGCTGGACTGGTTTCGACCATACCACTTCAGAGTACAATAAAAAGGAGATCACGACTAGTGTATTCCGTTGCCCTGAAGGGCTCGTTGCTTGTGTGTTGGTCGTCTCTATCGACTCAGAGGTCACTGTGATAGATAGGAAAGCAGCGGAGCAGCACATGGAGCTGATCGGCGGTTCAGTGTGGGAACACACTGTACTCGTCTTCATCACACGCAAAACAGACAAGCAGAGAAATCTGAGTGAGACAGACATCATGAATAAGCACAAATGGCTTAGGAAGAAATGTGGCAACAGCTGGCATAAGCTTTCTAAAGACGATGTCAATGTCTTAATTGAAAAATTGGTTGGTGCAGCGACAAGGTACAATGGTTATGACAGTTGCTTTAAAGCGAATAATAGTGCATGTAGTCAAGAATCACGGATGGACAGCCAATTTCCTGAAGAGAGAACGGAAACAGAAAATGGAAGGCTACAACAGGAGAATACTGAGCCGCAACAACAAGCCACAACCAGTATACGCAGAGGCACAACCCAGGAAAGTCACCATGGTGAGTGTGATCAGTATCTCACATATTCAAACCAACCCTACATGCTCAACAGTAGAAAGTCTGACTGTAGCCAAAGAGATTCGCTGACTTGTATTGTAGCTAAAATCCTTATACATTTCCCATCAATTACAACTGAGCAGACGCCCCACAACCAGAAGCACGTAGTCTAGATCAAGGTGACTCCAGTATTACAAATTATAAAAAGTAACCTTTATACAATGCCTTATATCACTGTTGTGAAACTCAAAAGTGGTTGAGTCAGCTCAGTCTGCTGTGCTTTTGCCCCTGCTCCATTTGCCCCATGAGCTCATGTGTCCCTTTGATTTTATTATTATTTTTTATTTATATTTGTATTATTGTTTTTGCTGTTAAATTTAGTGCATGTGCTGCGAGTTATTTTTTTAAAACATATTCTGTACCATAACTGGGCGCCATAAAACAGTTTTCCTAGGTTGGTGAGCCCTTTTATGACTGTGAGCAACTGCCCCTCAAATGCAGTCTGCATGTCTTTGCCTCTTACATAACGTTGTCAACATGATAAGGGTTTCAGTGTCTCTTTATTCTTCTCTCAGAGTTGAGTTCTGCATCTGAAAATACCAGCGGGCAGCCGAGAAAGGTGCATGACCCCTTATGTTGTCAAATGCAAATACCTTGAACAGGGATTGGAATGTTTGAATGACCTGAACCTTCTCCTTGTCTTTGGTATCCAGGCATACAACATTTACGTGCCATCTGGCCCTGATTCCCAACAAGGTACTTTTCCTTTGTTTTGACTCAATTTTGATCAGTGTATGGTCTGTTACTTTATTTTTGTCCATGTAATACATACTGCATACTCATTACTGATTATTGTTAGTGGAGTCCAAAGTCTTCAGACAGGCTGAGTAATGAAAGAGGTGACTTTACCTCCAGTGGCCAGAACAACAAATACGTTTTATCAAATATATATTTTGTTATATGTATATATTTAAATGAAAGCATATCTGATATATGTATTATTTATATGATATACAATTCGCATAATCTCTGGGTATTGTCACCTCTCTCTCAGACTGTTGTCTCACAACTTCGCACTCCATTAGGATTATGATTAGGATCATTTTTATTGACCAAGTATGATAACATACAAAGAATTTTACTTGGAACAATGACTTCACAGAAGGGGCAGCTGGCACAGTTTTTAAAATATTTCACTGCAACATATGAGAGAGGATTTATCTCTATTCTGCTGCTAGAACAACAAAAAAAGAACTCTTCCAGCAGCTGGGTAAGACAGAATAAGTCTGTCCAAGTCAACCTATCTACTCTATGATACCTCTACCAGCTACCAAAAAATGGTGAAAATGGTGTGAGTGTTCTCGTGTGCACGCGTGGATATGTGTGCACGTGTGTTTATGCCTGGGTAAAATACGTACATACACAGTACAGGCATGTGCATATACAGTAGCATTCTACTTCCTGTTCTTCCTTCCTGTCTACCAGCTCTATAAACCTACCTGCTCTATCCTCTATCAACCTACCTGCACTATCGTCTATTAACCTACCTGCTCTATCCTCTATAAACCTACCTGCTCTATCTATCAACCTACCTGCTCTATCCTCTATTAACCTACTTGCTCTGTCTTCTATAAACCTGCCTGCTCTATCCTCTATAAACCTACCTGCTCTGTCCTCTATAAACCTACCTGCTCTGTCCTCTACTCTGTCTGTCAACCTACCTGCTCTATCCTCTATAAACCTACCTGCTCTATCTATCAACTTACCTGCTCTGTCCTCTATCAACCTACCTGCTCCATCTTCTATAAACCTGCATGCTCTATTCTCTATCAACATACCTACTCTATCCTCTATAAAAACCTACCTGCTCTATCCTCTATAAACTTACCTGCTCTATTCTCTATAAACCTACCTGCTCTGTCCTCTATAAACCTACCTGCTCTATCCTCTATAAACTTACCTGCTCTATTCTCTATAAACCTACCTGCTCTATCCTCTATAAACCTACCGGCTCTATCCTCTAAGGATGTATCACCAGTTACGCACGCACGGCTGCTAAACTCCGGCATACACACCAACAAACGTTGAGCCACTGCGCTGAAATTATTGCACTGCGTTTAATAAATAAATTCTGTGCGTCAGCCATTATGTTTCTTCAAATCGATTAATATAAATGTGGATGGCCACAAGATAAAAATGCCCATTCTGTTTGCAACAAAGCACTTTGATTTCACTAACTAGTCGTTTCATTTATTACACATTATTGAAAAGTGATCGCTATATTCTGTAGTCGCCCCCACCGAGGCAGCGCACAGCAGGCAGCGGGCTGAGAGCTGACTGTTCCCGGCTAATCACTCAGGAGGTGTCAAGTGCGTGAGCTAGCGAGACAAAAGCCTGGTGTGGCAGCTGGATTTCTTTCAAACCCCCGCAACCTATACATCAAAATGAAGCTTAGAACCTGTAGTTTTTAGCTGTATGTGCTAATTTCCTCCGTTAAAAAACCCAGTCTAAATATTGAAAAAAACGAAGTTTTACCTTGTATTTTAGTCAATATTCATCCGTTTTAAGATGTAACATGCTGTATGTATCAACCATAGGTCTTGGCTATCTAATGAAAACGAAATCCAGTCCAGGTAACAGTTGCCACCAAGGGAAAATATGAGGACATCCGATGGTTTGCAGTCTATCCAAACTTTGTTCAATAGGGGGGAAAATAAACAAAATAAAACAGGCAAAAAAGTTCATGTATTACTGCTACGTAATCATTGTTGTAAAGCAGTAATTCACGTCTCCCTAGCGAACTGCAGTAACTTCAATACATCAAGAAACGTGAACGTAGCATCATTGGAATTTAAGATTATTCCCTTCAACTGAAGGATAATTTTCTATATACCTTTACTGTAAATAGTTTCTATTTCCAATGCAAAACAGAATCTTTCGATTTATTATTAATTTTTTTTTCAGTTTCTGATTGTTTAATGTCCCCCAGTTAAAGGGGGGGGGGGGCGGGACAGTTCATAAAACTTAGTTTAGTTAAAAATAAAAAAGAGAGATGAAAAGTACAGTATGAGGATGTGGAAATATATTTCATAATTATATGCCAATATTAAATCAATTTGATGCTTTGAAGGTGCAACTTAGGTGAATATGAATGAATATTCGATATTTAACGAGACTTCCGGCATAAACCACGCCCACTTCCAGTCTTCTATCCGAATACAGATGCAGATACAGATAATTTTGTTGAACAGATACAGATACAGATAATGACATCTCTGCACACTCCTACTATCCTCTATGAACCTACCTGCTCTGTCCTCCATCAACAAGTGCAGTTTTAGAACGTTTACAATCAGACGTCTTGGAATTTTTCAAGTTGCACCCAGTCTCGTTGCGAATCATTGATCTGAACTGGCCTTAAGTTAGCTACACTGCAACGTTGCAACAAGGTAGCATTGCATTCGAGAGACGGTTTGCGAGGTCGGTACCGGTCGGTAGCGTTAGCTAGCGTGTTTTCTAATTGTTAGCCGACATTAGATTGTGTTAATTACATTAGCTAGCTAGCTAACGCAACGTTACCTGATATGAGAGATGGATACTGTGCGCAACGTTGTCTAAACTAATGTTGTCTTTCTTGACATAGTCCGGTAGCTAGCGTTAGCTGTGCAAATAGCTATGTAATTTAGTAAAGTTACATTGTCATTAAATGTGATACGAAATCTACATCAACAAATAATATGATCTCTCATGTTACACAAAAACTTTTTAGGGTTCCATAACTCACCCAAAACATTCTTGAATTAAACTAATCTCAATTTATTGAAGAAGCCCTGTCTAATTTAACCTGGAGTCAAGAAAATATATGAGGTTAGCAGAATGTGTTGCACTTGGGCCATTAAATGCAGTAATCTAATATAGCGTCTTATGGTCCCGTCCACTCCCCAGGTCAAGAGAACAAAAAGCTGCTGGAAAGAAGGCGCAGCATGCTCACGGCTATCAAGATCGAGAAGCAGAAAATGGCAGAGCTCTGCAGATTTCTCATTACACTAAACGAGATCCCAGGTCCCATCGATGAGAATCTAGAAGACTTCAAACCCCAGAGTAAGACAGACTAAGTCTGACCAATCAACCTCTATAAACCTACCTGCTCTGTCTTCTATTAACCCACCTGCTCTATCTTCTATAAACCTATCTGCTCTATCTTCTATTAACCTACCTGCTCTGTCCTCTATAAACCTACCTGCTCTATCCTCTATAAACCTACCTGCTCTATCCCCTATAAACCTACCTGCTCTATCCTCTATTAACCTACCTGCTCTGTCCTCTATAAACCTACCTGCTCTATCCTCTATAAACCTACCTACCCACTAATCCTCTTCTGGCGGAATGGAAAGCAAATCCCTGCAGCAATGCTCCAACATCTAGTATAAAGTCTTCCCAGAAGAGTGGAGGTTGTTATCGCAGCAATGGGTGGATCAACTCCATAATTAATGCCCATAATTTTGGATGAGATGTTGGATGCCAGGTGTCCACATACTTTTGACCATGCAGTGTTCTTCATCTCATGCTATAATAATACTTGGTCTTTACAAATAACAATAATCAAAGTGCTTACAATCCATCTCTCTCACCCAGGTGCGCTGTTTGTGGATGAATACAGGGCAGAGCTCATTGAAAGGGTTACTACACTACTGCCAATAGCAGATTCTTTACTTGCTAAAAAAATTATTGAAACTGAGCAGTACAGTGAGATCCAGAAGGCAGGAACCAATCCGGAGAGAATGAGACTGATCTACACAGCTCTCAATGCTGAAGCAAAGAAAACTTCCTTCTTGGAGCTGCTGGTGCAGAAGGACCGTTTACTTGTCCAAGATCTGGGTATGAGACCTTACATTCAAGTACTATCCTTTCTCTCCTGTTTGTCTTTCCTGTCAACCTCTTCTATATTCATCGGTTTATTTGTGTGAAATGTCTACCAGGTATTATACTGTATAACAAGAATTTGAGGGAATTAATTATGATATTTATTTTATTAAAGTGAAGTAAATTCCACTAACTTGAATTCATGATATACTAGTGCATGGAAAAATATTTTGTTTTAAGGAATTAGATTTAGTCGCAGGGAGGAAAACAAGTTTATCTGACTCCATTAACTTCAAATCCTGTAAAGTGAAGATGTATGTGAATACGGGTTCGTGTATACGTGCATTGGCTGCTCTGAAAAAGGGAAAAAACTGTTTATTATGACACAATATGACCATTGGCAATAACCGAGGATAGGCAGTTTCACAGATGGAAAAGGTGAACACTTTATTTTACAAAGCAAGACAAAGACCACTATGAAAAGAAAAGACATACAAATTAACAAACTAGGGCAAAGAAAAGGAACACAAAGTGAGTATTGATGAATGCCCAAATATTCTGTACAGCAAAGACTATAGTACCAGGAGAACTGTTAAGCAGATTCTCCCCGAATATTTCTTTGCACCTCCCTTAAATCCAATCCTGAGAAAGCCTTCCACACCCCCACAGCTCTCTTGGTTTGCCCAAATAAGGTCTGGACATGAATAGGCCGGTAACATCTGTCCCACCAAGAAACCCCCCATACCTCCAGGAAGAGAGAAACTGCACTTCCCCCCTCCTCTGTAGACACAGGAGAAGCATCAAAATCCCGTGACAGTAATAAGATACTTTGTACGATGGCACATGATCCTATGATTTTACCTATCAATTCTCCGAATACTTCTCTATGGGAGTCCATGGTGGTGACCCATCTGTGACTCAGACAATTATGTAGGCATACCTATGTATAAATATACTATGCTTTACATACTTTGGATCATAACCCCATATACCATCTCATACCTGTTCAGTGTGCTTGTCTATGTATGATATTATTCACAATCCCCCACATTTATCATATCATCCACATGCAAATACATATGATGCATTCTTTCAGTCCATGGTAGTAGTTTTGTCTGACCCAGGAGAGCCTGGGCCATTGTTCATGGATTGCAGAGCAGCAGTTTACGGCCCCCAATTGAAATTCTTGACCCTCCACCTGGCATGGCCACAGCTCCAAGAGGGTATTATCCTGTTATCTGATTCCTCCAACTCTTCCTGGAGGATAAGCTATTTGAAGATTGCAAAAGACATTCCCATGCAGCTTCCAGCTGCAGTCCCTATCCTGGGGCATTTTATGGCTCCACTCAGCTCCACTCATGTACGGCAGTGGAATTTTACAATTCCACCAGTGTGCACGCCATGGAAGAATATGTGGAGGGACAACAGAGTTGATTGGGAAAATTGCAATTTTGCCTTACATTGTCAAACAAGTGATCAGGCCATAAGTTGTTCATTAATTGTGTTTATTGTACTTTTCTTTGTTACATATGAACTTGTTTCACTTCCTTAAGTTCCCTGTTCATGTGTTTTCATGTCTTTTTTAAAATAATAGACCTGATAGGATGCTCTCTTAACATTTATCTTTCATTCACAACATCTTTAGCAAAGAAGAAACTACAAGAACTTGAGCCCAGTGACGTAGATGTGCATTGAGGAGTAACACTGCTGCTTGGAAAAGTCATTGTTTGACCATACCTACCTGTTACGTCCCCAGCCTCTGCTTGTCTGCTGCAAAACTCGAAGGGTGAATGGTACCATTTGAAGAATATGCAGACTGAAACATGAAACATAAAATTCAACAAAGATGCAGTGTGTGAGAGTATGGGACCATTACTTGATGCCTAACGTTGATAGTATGATACAGTTAAGCTAAGCCTTTAATGGACGAACTGTAGACTAATTTGACGCGAGCTAAAATTGCACAACACTGTTTCGAAAAATGTGGAACAGTGTCCTTTGCTGTTGATGAATGGCACACAGAATGAATGTAGATGCTGCCGCCGTTGCAATACTATATGCAGGAATACATTTCTACTCTATGATCGTTATCAAGGTTTATTTTAATAATTTTTGACTTTGTGTGGTTCATCTGTACATATTTTTGGAAGGTCATATATATGTTCAATGTGTAAATGTGTAAATATTAAAATAAAACTTGGGCATATGTTCTTTTTATGTATAAATAATATATTCTGTGGACCCTTTCACTCTGTGAGGTATTGGGAAAGCACTGGACCTGTGGCTTTGTCAAAAGCAATGAAAATCCCTCACCAGCTTACTAGTGAGGTAAAATTATAGTAGATTTTCTGATGGAAACATGTTTTCACAAGTATTTTCCAAAAAAAAAAATTCTTAATATGATTGAACAATTTGGTTAACGTCATGTTTCATTGAAATTTATCAAGACACATTTTACCAGTATCTAAAAAGTAAAGTATTTCAAATATCTGTTAAACCCAGGTCTGGTTTAAGATGGAGACTGTGGTAGATAAGGACCAAAATGGCCAACTCTTGCACCCCTTCTCCGTGAATTACAGAATTCTCAGTATTTAAGGAGAGGGGAAAGAGTTAAGATGACTGGGGGAGTCTCTATGTAGCTGCCAAGTGTGTGTACTGCTTGTATGCCTGTCTGAAATTACATTTTAAAGGAAAGCAAATGTCTTCATTTTTCATTTTCTAAAGTCTGTATTCCTCAGGAGTCTCTTTCCAGCCAGATGGGAGTATGTGTGATGTGTCTTGAGATCAAAAGTTGAGTTTGACGTTTTCAGCTGTGTGTCCTTTTATGCGAATATGAGATGGAACATATTTGTATTAAAAAAGGTTTCAGTTTTACTACCCAGAGTCACGTGTGGGGTTTTTTTGTTTTTTTGTCATACCCACTCATAACTGTACTGCCTAAGAAGATTCTGATTGGTGAGCATCTGCTGCCCGTGCAGAGAGAGCCTGATTTGTCAATCTGACTGTGATCGTGCCGGCAGAAAAACAGGTGCAACGTAATAACAACATGTTGTTCTTTTTTGCATTGGCTACAGGCCAAGTAAGAACCCCTTCTATGTGCCCCTCCCCCCCTTCCCCCAAAATTAAGTTTTGCCGTCATCAGCGGTTCTGCACTGCTCACGGTACTGTATCTGCATGACCAGTGCAATACGAAATCTGACTTTGAGTGGAAAATAAGCACATTTTGTGGAGGCTTGGCAAAATATTCAGAGCTGGCCATAATGAATGAATGAATGAATGAATGAATGAATGAATGAATGAATCATTTCATTTATATAGCACTTTTCCGAACGCTCAAAGTGCTTTACAGTGATGAGTGGGAACTCACCTCACCGGCTGCCACCAATGTGTAGCACCCACCTGGGTGATGGACGACTACCATTTTTGTGCCAGAACGCTCACCACACATTAGGTAAAGGTGGAGAGGGAGAGAACCTTTTTTTTGGCCAATTAACTCAGGGGATGATTAGGTGTTAAGTTGGAGAGAGCCAGATTGGGAATTTAGCCAGGACACCGGGGAACCCCCTACTCTTTGCAACAAGTGTCATGGGATCTGTAATGACCACAGTGAGTCAGGACCTTGGTTTAACATCTCATCTGAAAGACATAAAACATTCAGCATAAGCCCCGAATAACCCAGGCCCATGGCCAATATTCATATTACAACCATAATATATATATATATACATCTATATATATATATATATATATATATATATGTATATAATATTTTACGATCATAAACTTCATTCTGTGTAGCAGTTTGTGAAACAATGGCTGTTGTGGTCCAGAAGTTTTGGGAAAATATTTATTACAATCTTTTATGAATCTCTTATGAAATGTAACAATCCTTAATCTGGTTTCAAAATACCATTGGGGAAGTTTTATTGCCTTCCAAAGTTTGATATTCCCCATTGACTTTAATGGGAGCGCCAGTGTTTTGCCCTCAACATGCGCAGTACAGGCTTATGTCCGCAGTTCCACAAGCTTAGGTTAGCTGAAGGCATGCTGTCCTTCAGAATGCTGCAGCTCGCCTGGCCTTCAACCTCCCCTGACACTCCCACGTCACTCCCCTACTCACTACCGTCCACCGGCTGCCTGTTATTGCTCGCATCAAATTTAAAACATTGGTCCTAGCATACCAGGCAGTCAAGGGATCAGCCCCAGCATACCTCCACAAGATCTTCAAACCCTACATGCCAGCCAGACCTCTCCGTTCCGCTACCTCAGGACGCCTGGCATCTCCCCCTCTTCGCACCTGCGCTTCCCGAACACGTCTCCTGTCTGTTCTGGCCCCACGATGGTGGAATGACCTCCCCGTGGAGGTCAGAACAGCTGAGACACTGACCCACTTCAAGCGACAACTGAAGACTCACCTCTTCAGGCTGCTCCTCTCCCCATCCCTCCCTACCCTGCTGTAAATGACTGTAAGCTTAGGGATGTAACTAGGCAGCTGTTTCGTAGGTGACTTAGTTAATGCACTCGTCTTAACTACTGCTTGTATTTTTTCCATAGGCTGCGTTGTTGCTGTTCTCGTTTGTGTTAGTGTTAATCAGTTTAACCTACAGGGTCCAAGTTGAACTATGTGGTTGTTCCCTACACTTGGAACGGTACTTCTCTAGGGTTTTCGACATACTTGTTCCTGGTTATGGTTATACACGTTGTTGTACGTCGCTCTGGATAAAAGCGTCTGCCAAATGCCTGTAATGTAATGTATATATGTAATGTCCTGCCTACTTAAATATGCAGGTGTGTAAATATGCAGTATGTATCACAGTTCTAACAGACAAAATGGTCATTATAATATTGCTTTGTACGTGAATGTGATAAAATGTCCACATTTCCACAATGCTTTCCAAATATTTAGCTTTGAAAGAGTATGGGGGACAGAATTACATTTCAATTCAAGTTGTTTGGGGGGGGGGGGGGGTGGCTGTGTCCCCCACGTCAGCTACGCCACTGCCCACGTCAGTTGTTCTGATTGCTTCATTTTGCTCAAAAAGTTCTACTTCGTACAAAGTATACTGTCTACTTAAGTGGTTCTGAGACGAAAAAGAAGCAACAGTGCAGATAGACCCCATCACGAGATCAAGCTGTGAAGCTACCACGGTTGTCTCATGACCCTGTTACAAATCTAATCGATTTTGTTTTTAACCAATCAGAGATCAGTGCACCTAGTCAAGACAAACGGAATTGTGATATTTTATCATATTTTTCTATATTCTGTTCGGCCTATAAAGTTTTACGATCCAGGAAAGATGTGAAATATTAGTGCGTGCTTCTAATGACCACCACAATGTGAGCGTTTGCCACCTAATTCGCGCTGGAGCAGGCTAGATGAATTTCTACAACGCTCATAGGAAATACATTGCAGACGCATCAGTAATTCTATTTCTGGTCCGTGGTAGCCATCTTGCGGTGGTGCCCTGGCGGTGCCACATGCGGAAGTATCGAAATGAACAGGATTTAATGGAACCACGTGATCACGTTTCCCTTCTTCTTCCAGTTCATTGCTGGCTTCCACAGAAGTTTTTCACAATTCACATTGTGTTTGTGCGTTTTCTTGGGCAAAAAGACAACGATACAGAGCTTGTAAGTACACAAATAACAGCAGGCGTTTAATGCGTGGGCAAGATGAAGAATTTTGTAGCCTTTCAGTCACAGTTAGCTTCCATTATGGAAGTACTAGCCAAAGCAGCTGTTGCCGAAATAAGCAAACTTGTTGAAGATGGGTCCGTTGTGTTGCATCTGGAAGTATCCCGAAGCCATAAAGAAATTGACAGTCTGAGGAGGAAACTGCAGCAGGTGGAGAGCGAGCTGAGGACGGCGCGAGAGGCAGCAGCGCGAGAGAGTCGCTCTATTGGAGTCCAGGTTGAGGACCAGTTTGGAGGAGCACAAAGAGGTATGCTTGTATCATATTTTGCCAACAGTGATACAAAATTTAATAATGATATTTGTGCTAGATTTAAGCTAGGTGCCACCGTGCCTACCCTGATTCTGAAAAAACAAAATACTGGGCGTATTCAGTTCAGCACAGTGATTGTTAACCGATTTAATACTGTCTCGCTGTGACCTGTAATCTATTGAAATTTGCTAAAGTGAAATGCCAATAACCAAACATAACGAAAGGCAGTATGTGGTGGTGGTTGGTTTTCCATAGTGATTCGCATTTATCGTGCTACAACGAAAAGCAAAGCAAAGCACGCATTGCATTGCATTACATTGTGTATTTTGTAATCATAATAATACACACACACACACACCGAAATACAATATGTGGTTATATTGTTTTTAATTGCAATTTTCGTCAAATGTTCGTGAATTTAAATACAGTCTACCCCGGAACGTAATCTCCCTGCACACTGTATTTCATATACAGTGTACCAGATCGCTATAGCTATGTCAGTCTTGTTTTTGTTAATGGCCCACCGAGTTATAACTATTGTTTTTGCTTTCGATCTGCACGTGCTGTTGCATAGTTTTGTCTGTTTGAACCATGTCCGTATAACGTTTGCACATTGAATTTCGTTTTGGCACGTTTAACGTTCCATATTAATCATGCTACAGTGAATGTACATACAGTACACATTTAGAGCATGGAATTTGTGTTACAGTCCTGGTTTACAAACACTTTCGG
Source organism: Anguilla pacifica (assembly GCA_039654925.1). NCBI lineage: Eukaryota > Metazoa > Chordata > Actinopteri > Anguilliformes > Anguillidae > Anguilla > Anguilla pacifica. The sequence goes on along the minus strand of CM077291.1, from coordinate 4,029,765 downwards.
ACATTTCAAATTACGAGAAAAAAGTAATAAATAAATAGATATGTAAATGAATGAATAAATGTGATCAAAATGTCTAACCATTACAATGTATTTGAAAATTGGGATAAACCAGGTTTTCATATGTATAGAATTTCTTATATCAGCGGTTAATGGCAAATTAAAAACTCTTGTGACAATAAGGACGATCTGGATGGTGCGTATTTCTGTAGGATAAACTGATATCTAAAAAATAGCATGCATGAATCCAGAACTTCTTTTGACTGATTAAAACACACTTTTCAATCCAAGACTGTGCTTCTCAACAAAAATTTGTTTCACCTTTTGTTACTGCATGAGTCAGTATTTGTACTGTGTCTGTGTATTGCTTCACGGGTTGAAGGCATTTGTGTTAACATTGGAAGGTCCGGAGATGTGGATTGGGTAGCATGTTTCTCGTAACTGTACCTTCAGCTAAACTAACATTTGCTCCAGTGTTTCCCGCAGGAGTTGTAGTTGGTGGTGATGATGCCGGAGAGAGACGTCCCTTTGAACAGAAGCCCTTTGAGGAGGAATTTGATCCACAGGCAAGCGACACGCAGCCTGCGTTTGGATTTACGGTGAAGGCAGAGCAAGAGGAAGAGCACGTAGCCCAGAGACTCAATCAGACAGGATGTGAACACAGCGCAGGAAGACTCAACGATCTGGGCTCTGAGTATGTAATGTACGAGAGAGACAGTCAGCTGTGGACTTCCTTTACACAAGGGGACAATGACATTGCAACTAATGATGTGGTGTGTTCTGACACTGTGGAAAAGTGCTCACAGAGTCTGTCAGTTAACTCACCACTACAGCATGCTCCTGCCACTGTGGAAGTCTCTGGAAGCATGCTATCCTCCTTGGGGAAAGATGTTCATGTTGTTCATGGTGTTCTTGTGAAAGAGGAAGCAGGTGGGCAGTGTTCATACGCTGAAGAGAATAGATCTGAGATGGGTGGCACACAGCAGACAGAGTACAGACAGCCTTCACTCTCAATTAGTGATAATCAAACCTCACAGCCCTTTCAACCGCTGTACCAGCCCTTAGACTGGCAAATAGGAATTACTGACAGCATCGCAGATCCAAACTCAAACGGCCGCAAAAATACCAGCATCCACTGGAGAAGTGGTATAGGGAAGAAACCTTTCAGCTGCACACAGTGCGAGAAGAGTTTCAGTCGGTTCATCGACCTAGAGAGACACCAGCGGAGCCACACAGGAGAGAAACCATTCAGCTGTGCACAGTGTGGAAAGGGTTTCAGTCTGAGGTGTAACCTTCTCAGACACGAGAGGGTTCACAGTGGGAGTAAACCATTCGGTTGTACTCATTGTGGGAAGAGATTTGCTCCGGGAACTAACCTTAGAGCACACTACAGAATTCACACAGGCGAGAGACCATATCACTGCACTCAGTGTGGGAAGAATTTCACTCAGCTGGGTAGTCTTAAAGCTCACCAGAAAGTCCATAGTAGAAATGAATTGCTACAGTTTGGGATGAGCTGTACGTGACTATAATAAGTTCAAAAACATTACATTTTATAGCCACCATATTAACTCAAATATCAGAAACTAATCTGCTGTGTGTAGAAGGACAAAGTTACTATGGTCTTATTGGTCTTCATAGAAATTTGTTTTTTTTTTGTTAAAAAAAATAGAGGGAGATGCATAAATATAATTTGGGGGAAAGGGTGTTCTATGGTGAATAAATTACACCTGTGTGATGTTGAGAGGAGATTGAGAGGATTGTGGGAAATTTCATTGAGCCAGGGAACCTCTGGTCTAAACTGTAAAGTTTTATGAGGGAAAACATGCTGGCATGTTTCCAGCTAACAATAAAGCTATGGGTATCCATGACTGCCAATTAATTTACAGATTCCATACATTCAACAGGTTTGTTAGTTCTCATGACTATTTTTGTCTTCGCGCATTATTTATCAAACCTGGGTCAAATAAGTATTTTAAATACTTTAACTCTATTAAAAACAAAACCAGTTTGCCGACACTATACTAAAGTCAGATATAGAAGGAACAACTTCTGGATGTGAAAGAGGTTTGATTGAAACAGCTCAAGCTGCCCGGAGTCGTCATGCTTATGTTTAATATCATAACCTAATCCGCTTCTGTAAAGTGATCGCTGCAAACTCAAACACTGGGACCAGTTGGAAGGTTGGCAAAGTTTGTCACAGCAAACCATTGTTTTGGGACAACACTTGGATTCACGCTTCATTACATTTGTTTAGCAGACACTTTATCTGTGACAGTGAAAGAAAACCGGTGCATCCACGACTTATTTGAGCAGCAGTGCAGGACCTGTTTTTAACATTCCCAGACCATTAAGTCTCTAAGTGAAAAAAACAGTCAAACATTAAATGTAAATTATGGTTCTGTGGGTGGTACCATTCTTTTTTCTGGGTTGTATCAATATTTCGGTAGGTCACATTCTGTCATAACCATAGACCACATAATATAGAATCACAAAACTATTAGAAAATGCTACACAGTTATGTGCATAGAGCTATAACCAATCGTAGCCGATAAGTTCTTACAGTTCTATGATATATTAGGTCCTGTTATAAAAGCGCCGAAGTAAATCTTCAGGCAGCCCTATGCGCATATCGCATTTACGGGGTGGCAGCAATGAATGTTCATTCAATGAATCTAGAAATCTAAACAACTGCAACTAATTTGCCCGATTTCTTTGTTGCCTCCTATGACATTCCGTAGTTAGAAGTCTCGCGAGAGTCATCAAGCATGAAACTGATCGCCACAGAACTACCATTTTGGTTCTTACCGATTCATTCTGTCTGTGGAAGATCGGCCCGTTTAGAGCCGGAATGTCTTCTAACGGCATTTCGTCTCCTTCGCACAACTCCACGATGGCGTCGGCGAGTACAGGGAGCCGGGTCTCCTGCGGGAGAGATTTGAATTGTGTACCCGAGGTGGCCGATACGCTGGCGGCTGTCGCCAGGCTCGGGTAAGTTAGCCCAAACAGTGTCTTTAATTTCTGAGAAGGGGTTCGTGACTGGTGAATGCGAGATTGGTGCGATGGATTGTCAAAGTCGCTTGGCAGCACGTGAGGCTGAGGGGGTAGTCGCTATCTAACTTTAATTTCTCACGTGTTTGGTGGCAGTTCAGTAGCATTGTTTGGCGAAATGTCATGCTAACTAACTATGTAGCTAAGCACAGTATTCAAAATCTCTGCTGATCAGATCATAGCTACCAGCCAGTGTAAAATTATTGTAGACATTTTTTCGATGTGAGCAAACTGGTGCTTCATTCATTTAGGCAACAGCCAACGGTACGCCAGCTAGGTAGCTGTCTGGTTACTTAACGAAAACATTTGACAATATTGAAGTGGAAAACGTTTGATTTTTTTGTGCCAAATTTATTTGAGCAAACTCAAGGCTGTTGAACTAACTGTCTGGCTAGAGATGGAGCCTGACAGCCAGATGCGCAGTCGGCCAAGGTTGGCGCTCTAATTTAGCTACTATCTACTACTAGCTAACGTTAGTAGAAATCAACAGCTGAGCTAGCTGGCTAGTCTGCGCACTGCCAGAGCGGGGTCTGTAGCCCGACCTGCTCATTTTTGTACGACACGTGTCGGAACGATATAGCCGCATACTTTAGAGAAGGGTATATAGCTAATAACTGGTGTATATCATTGAATCGCGCAAACAAAAGGCTAACTTTTTTTCTAGTTCAGATAGTGCATTCTTTTCACCTAATGTAACAGAAAGCAGACCCGTCCTGCCTCTGTTTTTCGGGGGTCTCTCGCGCAGTTTGGGTGATGCCAGCCCCCTTCAAGATTTAGGCCTAGGTCTCTGAGTCTTGGCTGATCAGGGTCAAACTTGTATCGTACTCATTTTTAGAGAGAGAAAAATGGTTTAATCTTCTTTGGTTTCAGTTTTCCCTAACATTACTCTTGGGGGGGAAAAAAAGGGGTTCTGTGAAAGGGTTCTTTGGCTTGTCCTCATAGAGGAACCCCTATTACAATTTATTTCCTTTTATTTTATAAGTAAATAACATCCATTTTTCTTATTTTCTATCTAATAAAATAACACACTTTAAGAATCTCTCTCTCTCTCTGTCAGTGCAGACTTAATGTCTCTCACTCTCTAATGATTATATTTTATTTACAAAGCGCCTCCCTCTCACGCTCTCACTCTCTCTCTCTCTCAGGTTTGACTTCCTGTGTATGCCGCTGTTCCACCCACGGTTCCAGAGAGAGTTTGAGTTGGACCCAGCGCGGGGTCGTCATGGTGCCCACACCCGCTCTGACCTGCTGCTCTGCGGGAGAGGTGATGTGGGGGGTGGGGGGAGGGGCTATTGGCTACTGATGGCTGTAGGAGAGAAGGGGGCGGGGCTACAGAGGGGGCAGAGCTACAGGGCTCTGTATATACATGTCATACTTTCAGCTGCGCAGCCTGTGTCATACGTCCAGCTGCGCAGCCTGTCATACATTCACCTGTGCAGCCTGCATCATACGTTCAGCTGCGCAGCCTGTGTCATACGTTCAGCTGTGCGGCCTGTGTCATAAGTCCAGCTATGCAGCCTGTGTCATACATTCAGCTGTGTGTCATATGTTCAGCTGTGCAGCCTGTGTCATACATTCAGCTGTGCCGTCTGTGTCATACGTTCACCTGTGCAGCCTGTGTCATACGTTCTGCTGTGCCACCTGTGTCATACATTCACCTGCACAACCTGTGTCATATGTTCAGCTGTGCAGCCTGCCCCTCTGTCCGTCCTGGTTGCATGTGGTGATGAATAGATAGTGTGGTTGAGCTCACTGTGTGTTTTGGGGAGAGCAGAGATGACTGTTTGTGTCGTCCCCCCACCACAGACTGGAACACCCTGATTGTGGGGAAGCTGTCTCCCTGGATCGAGACCGACTCGGAGGTGGAGACGGAGCGCAAGAACTCTGAGTTGGTAAGACTTGGTCGGTTCTCCATCTTAGAACGGGAGTAGAACCGGGCAGTGCTTGTATACCCCACAGATAGAGTAGAGAGAGAGTCTGTACGCCCTTTACATACAGAATCTTTAAAAAATAACTGAAAATAATACTGATGTGATGTGTCAACTTATGACTCTGTGTAGACTGGACGGGAGTGACGTTAAAGACCTGAACGCTGTTCTCTTCTCCATCATCTCGCTTTCATTTCTCCTGTCTGTTCCATTCATCCTCCTTTTTTTATCCTCTCTCTCTTTCCCCCTGTCCAGGCACTGGTGCAGGAGCTGAATTTCTCGGCGTACCTGGGACTGCCGGCCTTCATGATCCCCCTCAGGACCCCCCACTGCGCCAACCTGGCCCGAATCCTGCTCAATCACATCCACACCGGACACCACTCCTGCATGGTAATCAATAATCACATCCACACCAGAAACCACTCCTGCATGGTAATCAATAATCACATCCACACCAGAAACCACTCCTGCATGGTAATCAATAATCAATAATCACATCCACACGGGACACCACTCCTGCATGGTAATCAATAATCAATAATCACATCCACACCAGAAACCACTCCTGCATGGTAATCAATAATCACATCTGCACTGGACACCACTCCTGCATGGTAATCAATAATCACATCCACACCGGACACCACTCCTGCATGGTAATCAATAATCAATAATCACATCCACACCAGAAACCACTCCTGCATGGTAATCAATAATCAATAATCACATCCACACGGGACACCACTCCTACATGGTAATCAATAATCAATAATTACATCCACACCGGACACCACTCCTGCATGGTAATCAATAATCACATCCACACCGGACACCGCTCCTGCATGATAATCAATAATCACATCCACACTGCTCTCCTTAATCCTGACAATCTCACTGATGGTCAGCTAGCTTTTCCGATCGGATTAATTGATTGATTATTGGTTGTCTTTCAGTTCTGGATCCGCGTGCCTCTGCTGGCCCCTGAGGACACTCGCGATGACATCATCGACAATGAGCCGGTTAAACACAGCGATGACAGCAGCACGGACGAGAAGACTTGGGCTTGGTGAGAGTGACATCATCACAGCCACTTCCTGTCTGAGTGCGGAAATGTGCCAGTGTACCCAGTCGCACACTTATGACATCACAACACTAATAAGGAGATGATTGGAAGTGTGTCCCTCCTCAGCTTCCTGACTGAGAGCGAAAATAACTGTTGGGTTTGGTCTCCAGTTTCTGATCTCATTTCCTGAATGGGGTTTCTGGGTAGCTCATCCTATTAAAGCACTGTTCCAGTGTGAGCCTCATGGTCTGGTATCTGTTAAGGCTCTGTTCCAATGTGTAGATGGCCCTATGGTCTGGTATCTGTTAAGGCTCTGTTCCAACGTGTAGATGGCCCCATGGTCTGGTATCTGTTAAGGCTCTGTTCCAACGTGTAGATGGCCCCATGGTCTGGTATCTGTTAAAGGAGTACCATGGTGATTTTCACACGTTCTCGGTTTTATGTGCTATTTGCACAAGAGGCATTGAAGAAACACAATGAGCAAAGTATTAAATATGTCCGTTCTGTATTTTTGGAGAAATATGCGTTTTAAATTCATCGTCCTATTTTCAACCGGTTGAGAAAGTTGGCATTTTGCTACGTAACGAATACAGTAACCACTCCCATTTCCACGCCCCGTAAAGAAATCTAATTCTAAATCGTTTGGGGACCCATGGATAACTCGAGACCCATGGTTTGCGCCGCTGGATTACAGGCAAGACAATGCAAATATTTGACTAACGTTCACTTAAATTAGAGTGCCTTTAGATTATTTCTGGTTATATTCATTTAGCTAGCTAGCTAACGTTAGCTAGCTAGGAGGTTTGCTTTCATAAGGCAGTGTTATCGATAACGTTAGCTTGCTAGTTTGCTTTTATGAGGACGTTATATTGTGCTTTTATCTTAACTTGGCTAGCTAGATAGCAAAAATTATAATTGGATATAAGTCAACGTCCTTACCTTAGTTATCTATCGATACTTGATATACTACTAAGCTAGCTAGCTTGTGAAAATTCAGTCTCCCAAAAAGAGCGCGTATCATGGGGGTAGCTGTGGTAACGGGGCATGGTCTGTCAATCATAGCTAACTGACAGTTCTCATTACCACGCCCAGACGGTTCGGGTGAATTTTTATAGTGGGAAATTTAGGCTTAGAAAAATACGTTTCAAAGTACATTGAAATGACTGAATAATAAAAAAAAATTATGCACATTTGTTTTGTTGTTGCCTAAAGACAACTGGGAAGTGTCACGTTCAACCACCATGGTACTCCTTTAAGGCTCTGTTCCAGTGTGTGGATGGCCCCATGGACTGGTATCTGTTAAGGCTCTGTTCCAGTGTGTGGATGGCCCCATGGTCTGGTATCTGTTAAGGCTCTGTTCCAGTGTGTGGATGGGCCCATGGTCTGGTATCTGTTAAGGCTCTGTTCCAGTGTGTGGATGGCCCCATGGACTGGGATCATATCTGGACCGTGCAAGTGTGGACTGGGTGTCACATAATTGGCCAGGGTCTGTTCTATCTGTGGTGGTTTTTTCTGTTTTTCAGTCTTTCCCCTTTTTTGGCTTCACAGGTGGCATTCCTTCAGAACACTGTGTGACTACAACAAGAGGATCTGCTTGGGTAAGAGAGTGAGGGGTGTGGCATGGAGGAAAGATTAATCTGTGCGGGTGTATACTGTAGAACCCAGATAATTAGTAACGTTTCATATTAATACATGAATATTTCACTCTAGTTTTGTCCTTTTTCTCCTAGCCATTGAAGTTGGAGCAGACATGCCCTCTGACTCTGTGATTGACAAGTGGCTCGGGGAACCAATCAAAGCAGCCATTCTTCCCACCAGCATTTTCCTGACCAATAAGAAAGGGTTTCCTGTCTTGTCAAAGGCACACCAGCGAATCATATTCCGTCTTTTTAAGGTACTGACCGCACTTTTTGGCGGCCATTTGATAAGAGAACTGTTTTTAAAAATGTTTAAAAACGAAAACTTTAACTGTGACGCAAATTAGACAGTTACAGCATCAGCAGGGTCTCATCTGGGACCCAATCCTGCAACCCCCTGATATGGAAACGAGTCTCCTGTGAGAATGAGCTGCAGTGCATGTCTGTCCCTGTGGGGAGTCGCTGTTTCTCTCCCTTTTCACTCTTTCTTTCTCCCGCTCCCCCCATCCCATCCCCAGCTCGAGGCTCAGTTCATATTCACGGGTGCGAGCCGGCACAGCGAGAAGGATTTCCGCTCCTACCTGCAGTACCTGGAGTACCTGAACCAGAACCGCCCCGCCCCCAACTCCTACGAGCTCTTCGCCAGGGGCTACGAGGACTACCTGCAGTCCCCCCTGCAGGTATGTGTGTGTGTGTGCGCGCGTGTGTAACTAACTGCATGTGAGTGTGTGTATGTGTAAGTGCGTGTGTAAGTGTGTGTAACTGTGAGTGTGTGTAGGTGCATGTGTAAGTGCGTCTAAGTGTATGTGAGTGTGTGTAGGTGCATGTGTAAGTGCATGTAACTGTATGTGAGTGTGTGTAACTGCATGTACTTCTCTTTTCTCATCCTGTGTCTGTTTCAGCCTCTCATGGATAACCTGGAGTCTCAGACCTATGAGGTGTTTGAGAAAGACCCCATTAAATACTCCCAGTACCAGCAGGTAAGAGTGGACAGCACACACAGAGCCTTCATGTGCATGGGCGTGCAAGGTGATCAGTGTGTGCGTGCGAGCAAGCGATATAGAATTAGTGCATTAACTGCTCTGTGCTCATTTTCCAGGCTGTGTACAAGTGTCTGCTGGACAGAGTGCCAGAGGAGGAGAAGGACTCTAACGTGCAGTGAGTACATTCCTACGTCCGATTACGCACACACACGTACGCGCACGCACACACACACGCACGCGCACTCACACACACTCACGTGCATTTCGCATGTCTTTATTTTGTATTGCCACTTTACGTTTGCCTGCATTTAATGATTAGAAACGGACATAAGTGTATCAGGCCTTCCTTTCTCTCCCTGCCTCCCCATTACATTACAGGCAATGAGCAGATGCTCTTATCCAGATTTACTTTTACATAGCATTTACATTTGATCCATCCTCTCTCTCTCTCTCTGTTTCCCTCCCTCTCTCTTTCTCTCTTTCTCTCTCTCTCTCTCTCGCTCTCTCTTTCTCTCTCTCCCCCTCCCCCTCTCTATCTCTCTCTCTCTCTCTCTCTCAGGGTGCTGATGGTTTTGGGGGCCGGGCGGGGTCCCCTGGTGAACGCCTCCCTGCGTGCCGCGAAGCAGGCCGATCGGAAGCTCCGGGTGTACGCCGTGGAGAAGAACCCTAACGCCGTCATTACGTAAGCCCCGCCCCTAAAGTCGTCATTACGTAAGCCCCGCCCCAAACACCTTCATTACGTAAGCCCCGCCCCCAACACTGTCATTATGCAAGCCCCGCCCCTAACGCCGTCATTACGTAAGCCCCGCCCCTAACGCCGTCATTACGTAAGCCCCGCCCCTAACGCCTTCATTACGTAAGCCCCGCCCCTAAAGCGTCATTACGTAAGCCCCGCCCCTAATGCCGTCATTACGTAAGCCCCGCCCATAACACGTCATTACGTAAGCCCCGCCCCTAATGTGTCATTACATAAGCCCTGCCCCTAACGCCATCATTAGGTAAGCCTCTCCCCTAACGCTGTCATTACGTAACCCCCCCCCTAACGCCGTCATTACGTAAGCCCTGCCCCCAACGCTTCATTATGCAAGCCCCGCCCCTAACACCGTCATTATGTAAGCCCCGCCCCACCGCCGTCCTAACACCGTCATCCTGTTGGGCCTGCCCACCCTAACCGAGTCACCACTGTTAACACCGCCCTGATGCCATCATCGCATTAAGCCCCTCCCTAATGTCATCACCTTAAGCCCGACCTTAAACGCTGTCATCACGTATGCTCCGCCCTTACTCCAGTGACCTCATCACATGCCACGCCCTTCATCCCATCATCACATTGTCTGTCTGTCCCTCTTTTTCCATCTTTCTCTCGGTTCTCATTCTCCTCCGCTCTCTTTCTCACTCTCCCTCTGCTTTGCTCTCAGTTTGGAAAACTGGCGGTTCGAGGAGTGGGGCGATCAGGTGACCGTGGTGTCATGTGACATGAGGGAGTGGGCGGCGCCGGAGAAGGCCGACATCATCGTTAGTGAGCTGCTGGGGTCCTTCGGGGACAACGAGCTGTCCCCAGAGTGCCTGGATGGAGCACAGCACTTCCTGAAGGGTAGGGGGCGGAGCTTACTCAGAATTTCTTGAAGGGTGGGGGGTGGAGCTTACTCAGAACTTCCTGAAGGGTAGGGGTGGAGCTTACTCAGAACTTCCTGAAGGGTAGGGGGCAGAGCTTACTCAGTACTACCTGAAGGGTAGGGGGCAGAGCTTACTCAGTACTTCCTGAAGGGTAGGGGGCAGAGCTTACTCAGTACTTCCCGAAGGGTAGGGGGTGGAGCTTACTCTGCACTTCCTGAAGGGTAGGGGGCAGAGCTTACTCAGTACTTCCTGAAGGGTAGGGGGTGGAGCTTACTTAGTACTTCCTGAAGGGTTGTAAATGAACAGAGTAAATGAAGACCAAAGAGAATATCTCACTCACTCACTCACTCTCTCTCTCTCTCTCTCTCTCTCTCTCTCTCTCTCTCTCTCTCTCTCTCTCTCTCTCTCTCTCTCTCTCTCTCTCTCTCTCTCTCTCTCAGAGGATGGGGTGAGCATCCCCTGTTCCTACACCTCCTTCCTGGCCCCCCTGTCTTCCTCTAAGTTGTATAATGAGGTGCGGGGGTGCAGGGAACGGGACAAGGACCCGGAGTGTCACTTTGAGACTCCCTATGTGGTGCGGCTGCACAACTTCCACCAGCTGGCTGACCCCAAACCCTGCTTCACCTTCACACATCCCACTACAGGTAACTCCCACCTTCACACATCCCACTACAGGTAACTCACACCTTCACACATCCCACTACAGGTAACTCTCACCTTCACACACCCTGCTACAGGTAACTCTCACCTTCACACATCCCACTACAGGTAACTCCCACCTTCACACATCCCACTACAGGTAACACTCACCTTTACACACTTGACTACAGGTAACTCTCACCTTCACACATCCGACTACAGGTAACTCTCACCTTCACACACGAGTACAGGTAACTCTCACCTTCACACATCCTGCTACAGGTAACACTCACCTTTACACACATCCAGCTACAGATAACACTCATCTTTACACACTTGACTACAGGTAACTCACACCTTCACACATCCCACTACAGGTAACTCTCACCTTCACACATCCTACTACAGGTAACTCTCACCTTCACACACATGGCTACAGGTAACTCTCACCTTCACACACACCCGACTACAGGTAACACTCACCTTTACACACCCGACTACAGGTAACACTCACCTTTTCACACATGGCTACAGGTAACACTCATCGTCACACACCTCAGTGCAGGTAATGCTGTGCGTGGCTGAGGAACAGGATGCAGTGATCTGACTCTGCTCTCTGCCTTCCTCTGTCAGATATGAATAATAACAGGTATCAGTGCCTGCGGTTCTCAGTGCAGTGTAACTCGGTGCTCCACGGGTTCGCCGGGTACTTCGAGACCACGCTGTACGCAGACGTCACGCTCAGTAAGTCTGCTTTCCTGCGTCTGTCAGTGCCGTCGTGATGACGACGATGGTCATTAGCCTGCTAACGGAGGTGCGGCCCCTCCACTGGTATTAGTGAAAGTGTTGTTAATGCAGTTTTTGTGTGTGTGTGTGTGTGTGTGTGTGTGTGTGTGTGTGTGTGTGTACTCGTGCGTGTCTGTCCGTGTGTGTGTGTGTGTGCTCGTCCGTGTGTGTGTGTGCGTGCGCGTGTACTCGTGCGTGTGTGTGTGTGTGTGTGTGTGTGTGTGTGTGTGTGTGTGTGTGTGCGCGCGTGTGTGTGTGCTTTCTTATGTCTGCAGGTATCAAGCCAGAGACTCACTCTCCTGGAATGTTCTCCTGGTTCCCTATTCTGTTTCCTCTCAAAGTAAGTTTGTGATCTTAATAGTTTTTTATATTTAATATCTGCTGTGTTAATGTCTCTTGCCCTCTCTCTGTGCCATGTTAATGTCTCTCGCCCTGTCTCTCTCTCTCTGTGCCCTGTTAATGTCGCTCTCCCTCTCTCACAGTGCCCTGTTAATGTCTCTCTCCCTCTCTCACAGTGCCATGTTAATGTCTCTCGCCCTCTCTCTGTGTCCTATTAATGTCTCTCTCCCTCTCTCACAGTGCCATGTTAATGTCTCTCTCCCTCTCTCACAGTGCCATGTTAATGTCTCTCACCCTCTCTCTCACAGTGCCATGTTAATGTCTCTCACCCTCTCTCTGTGTGCCTGCAGCAGCCCATCCCCCTGTCACGGGGTGATGATGTCAGCGTGCGGTTCTGGAGGTGTAATAATGGGAAGAAGGTGTGGTACGAGTGGGCCGTGACCGAGCCAGTCTGCTCCGCCATCCACAACCCAGCCGGCCGGTCCTACACCATTGGCCTGTAGAGCCACACACACACACACACTCACTCCACATACACACACACACTCACTCTCACTCCACACACACACACACACACACTGTGCGCACACACACTCACTGTACACACACACTGTGCGCACACACACACTCACTCCCACTGTACACATACACACACACACAAACTCACTGTACATGCACACACACTCACTCCACACACAAACTCACACTCATTCCATACGACACATACACACACACACACACAAACTCACACTCGTTCCATACGACACACACAGGCACAGACAGTCCCTGATTGAGTGAGCCGAGTAGGTCCCGAGTGGAGTTTGGGATGCGGAGAGAACTGCTCATTCCGTTGTCATGGGAACTTTTGTTTTTTCCCCCTCATTTTGTCCCCTGAAAAGAATAAAGCCTTTGTCAAGTCCAAACTGCGTGTTGTTTGTTTCTGTAGTTGATTGGTGCGTGGGTTGAGGGAGACGTGTAGAAGTGACACTCTGCAGATTCGCAACTGTATAAGAATGAAAAAGCAAGAGTTATGTCTTCATTTGCACACTTGTACATAATTCTGATTAGAACATTTTTGATTTTGTCATTCCTAAATATAAAACTGCATCATTACTGGACGATGGTGCTTTAGCCAGATTGCTAAATTTGAATATTCCTTTAACCCATTTTCTTCTTTATAATACTACATTAAAGTCTAAATTGCCTCTAGGTACAAGTGTGTGAGTGAATGGTGTGTGTGCCCTGCGATGGACTGGTGACCTGTCAAAGGTGTATTCCTGCCTCTTGCCCACTGCACGTTGGGATAGGCTCCAGCACTCAAAAAGATGCTAAATAAAATCAATAATAGTCTTTTTTGTCACTCTTGTAACGGCAAATTTAAAATGAAACTACACTTGGATTTTTGATTTGAAAGGGAAGCCAGTCTCAAACATTTGACAAAGAAAGCTATGTGGACCCTCAGTCGACAGACACTGCCAGTCAATCACAGAGCATCGTAGGTGCTCAGACAGTGTTAGTGGATCACAGAGCATCGTAGGTGATCAGACAGTGTTAGTCAATCACAGAGCATCGTAGGTGCTTAGTGTTAGACAATCACAGATCACTAGATACTCTGTCGGCAGACAGTGTTCATCGATCACTGAATGTTTAGACAGCATGAGTCAGTTACAGAGTGCTGTGGTGATAAGATAATAAATTAACATAGTTTTGTTCTCACATACCATGAAGTAAATTTTGAGCAAGTATGCGTGTAAGTATGTATTACAGCAGTGGTTCTCAAACTCGATCCTGGGGGTCCCCTGTGTATGCTGGTTTTTTTCCAACCACAATTGCAATCCCAGAATTTTAACAAGCTGTTAATTTTTCTTGATTAGGTGCTTTCATGTTTCAATCAAGCAGTAACATGCCTGATTATACTAATCAAGGTGGTCAGCAAAGACTCTAGAGGTTGATTAGTAGAATCAGGTGTGATACTACTCTTGGTTGAAACAAGAGCTGACACCCACACCGGCCCTTTCTGGATAAAATTGGGGACCCCTGCTCTAAAACATGAAAGCACCTAATCAAGAAAAATTTTCAGCTTGTTAAAATTCTGGGATTGCAATTGTGGTTGGAACGAAAACCAGCATACACAGGGGCCCCCGGGACAGAGTTTGAGAATCGCTGTATTACAGTATACAGAAGTATACAGAATGCAAGTATACACAATAGAACACAGCCTTTGTTGTGTGTGTGTCTGAGAGTGTGAAAGTGTGTGAGAGAGTTTGCGTGTGAGGGAAAGACAGAGTGTGTGTGAGAGAGCATTGTATGAGGAGTGTTGCCAGTTTCCGTTTGTTACATCATGTGGGCATCAGCGTGGTCTGTGAGTTGCGGGGGGGATGGGGCGCGAGAGAGGGGGAGGCGCTTGTATACGTAGCTGTAGGAATAAAGAGAGGGAGACAAGGTGCTTAAGCTAAATTTATCTCGCCAGCGTCACTGGTGAAACGTCGGGTGGATACATGTATTATTAGGCCGACTGCTGCAGTTTTTTTTTTCTAAACGGTTTGTTGATAAACGGTAGATACCAGCGTTAGCTGGTCTGGATAATTTGAAATAATCGTCCCAATTCCGTGCGGGAAGGATGCTGGTTTATTCCTGCACGTCTGTGTGTGACTGACCGGTTGTACATTTGACACCGCAAAACAAGCTGTCACACAGAAGTCCAGAGTAAATGGAAAGCTCTCATTCTGTTGACTATATGCAAACAGTGCAGCGACGGTTGATTCATTTCCCCCTTTTAAGCGAAAGCAATATTACCGTGGTAACGAGTATTACGACGAAAAACAGACAGGACACTGAGTAGGTTATTTTCACATAAAAAGAAAATCCACGACTAGCTTGAGCTACATCAGCAAATTTGCTTTGTCAGTGCCTTGCGGGCGATTATATTCATTCAGCAATAACTATGGAACAAAACTAGATAAAATCGGTTAGTTTTCGTTTTCTAAAACAACGGAAACAGAGCCTTCTGCTTTTGCTGTAATTTTTTGTCGAACTATTGTTTCGTCGACCACGCGATGAGTGTACTCGCGCATCGTTCTTTTTATCAAGGTAAGATTTATCCTACCATTTACTAACATATTGCTATTTTAGTGTTTAGCTTTTTCGTGTTACTCATATTTTAGCTACCAACTGTTTACTGTTACCTCAGGTACGGTCGGTGTGAAACTCGGTTCAGCAAGCCCACTGTGTTAAAATATTAATACTGCACTGTAGCATTCGTTTCTAATAATATAACCATACTCTAAATACAGGCTACTCCTAAAACGTGCAGGCATCGTTTTGACCTTAGTGCTGCCTTTGTTTCTTCGGAAACATCCGTGAAACGCCTATGCTACATTCTGCCTTCCTAAACCCCGCTTGATAAGCCACTTTGAGATCCCACTTTGGCCAGCTGTGGTATACCCCTGACTGGGGAAAGGGTCACGTTTTTACATTTTTTTCCGCCAACAACCCAATTAAACTGCCTAACTTCGTTTTACTCAAAGACGTTCTGCAAGCCAACTTTGTGCTCATCGGTGAATAACACATCCAACATCATTGAAGTCCATTTTGCAGTTGGTCATGAATGGACCGATGTAATCGAAACTACACGGAGAATGCGCTTAGGGGCGACGTTGTTTGCTTTTGACACAATTTGTACAGACCGTCACAGCCTCGTTGCCGTCCACCGCTCCAAAGCAGCCACAGAGCTGGTCCAGCTCGGGACTTTGCAGCGTCTAGCTCGGCGCTGCGCTTGACGTCATCATTCTCAAGACCTGGCCTCGACTGAACTAGCCAGATGTCGGACGGTCCAAAACAGCGGGGGAAGGCAACTGCGGTGGACGGGGATGGCGAGTCCGACTCCAACAAGGGCTCGGAAGGCTTCGGGGTGGCTCTGAAGAAAGAGATCGGTCTCGTGAGCGCCTGTGGCATTATAGTTGGTAAGTTCCCGTATTCTTCCCTAGCAACGGTAACATGACCCGCAGCCAGGTGAAACGGTGCCCAATCTAATTACATTACCCTGGCAGAAGTGTCTTCTGCAAGAAAAAACATTTGCACCTGAATCCACACACTGCTGCTCTAACCACTGCCCTACAGTTCTGGATCAGGGATGAGTCCCAGTCATGTAGGTTTGGGGGTGCAGCCAGGGAGACATGTCACCCCCAAATTGGTCCCGAGACTAGCTATTATGGCTGTGAGAATTTGGTTATGTGAGACTAGGTTGTCCATCAGTGTATCATTGTTTGGCCTTGGAATCGTGAGTTACCCAGAATGCCCTTCAGGGGCCAGGTCATTGCATAGTGTGCTGCTGGAGCATGGATGTGTTGGGGGGCAGGGCAAGCACAGACTGCTCCCCCCTGAGTCACCCCCCCCTTAATTTCCATGCCTCGACCACCCCCCAACCAGGGTTCAATCCTGCCTCAGCCATGGTGGTTCCCTCTCTCACACGTGGGAACTGCGGGTTTTATGCCCTTTGACCTTACCACCTGACTCCGCCCCCGTGAGAGTGTCGGCTAAATGCCCGTAATGTGATCTCCGGATGCCCGTTGGCTGCTCTTCCACACAGACTACACACGATCTCCCACAGGCTTCTCTCGCCATAATCGGATTTACTGTCTACTGCTGTGCCTCCCTCTCTCCTACCTCTAAGTGATTGGCTGAGAGAGCCAGGCTGGGGATTTTGATTGGACACTGGGAAGGGAGGTGACCCATTCTCTTTGTGTCACAAGGTCTTTAATGACCACAGTGAGTTGGGACCTCTGTTTAATGTTAGCATTTGGAAAGTTGAGCAGTGGTAGGAAAAACAGTGAGTTTTCTTGAATCGCCATGATGGCTAGACCTCTAATGACCTGTCAGTTACTTTTTCTGAACCAGTCACAAGGGTTTGCTCTCCACGCCTCTACATTGATGGGTTCAGATAAGTGAGACACTGGTGGCATAATGGGGGCTCTGCCCATCCTTTGGGTTTGGTTGGCCTAATCTTGCATGGGACCTACATTTGTGGCCCACATCCTCATCACCAGGCTACGAGCACGCAAGCCCAATGCAAACCGGGAAAGCACACGGTTTATTAAACAGGGATATTACAGCAATAAAATGTAGAATAATGCTGAGGTACTGGCGGCCTCACTAAAATGTGTAGGTTTCCATTTCGGGCATGCTGGGAAATGTAGTTTTGAAGGTTTACTTTAATGTACCTGGAGCCCAGTGTGACATGGGAGTGTGTGGCACTGTCTGTTAGCCTTAGCCGGCGTGCTGCTTTGTCCACGGGGGCCTGGCTGGCTCGTGATTGGCTTCGACCGCGGTGGTGCGGCGCTGCGTCCTGGCGAGGCTCCGGGCTATTGCTGGCGCGAGGCCCGGCGTTCCGAGCCAGGTCGATGAAACTCCGGTCCGGTTCCTGTTGAGCCAGCGGGAAGGACACGCCCTGCGTCTGCTGGGTGGGGTAGATCGACCGCTTCGGGCCAACCGCCGCAAACTTTTACTGTAGCGTCAAATACGGTCGCTTAGGGACAGCTGCACTGAGCAGAAGCACATTCTGCATCAGCCCCAACTGCCATTTCAAATTTATTTTAGCTAGAAGCAGGTAGCGAAACCGCTAGGTTTACTCCGGTTAGTGTGCGCCTGTGCTTGGCTGTGAAGACCAGCCCTATCTAAAGACTGGAAGTAGCTGTGCAGGTGTTCAGTGGAGGACAGCTTGATATTCTGGTTGGGTTTGCGGAGGAGTTGCGGTGTGGTCTAGCTCTTGCATCTGCGCTGCATGGTATTTCTATGGGAAGCCGCTTGAGCCAAAATGGAGGCCTGAGGTTGTGGAGTCCGATACGGAGAGGCACATCTGAACGGGAGGAAAGGTTGTGAGGTGGTCTCATGCTGATTTCCTAGCCAGCGTTACTCTTAAGGCCACTACATAGCAAAAAATCATCAAGGGATAAGATGGTTTTTGAGTGTTTCCGGAATAGTTTATTTTTCAGTGTGAGCTACTGTTGTGGAACAGCAATCGCCAGGATGGAGAGGTGATTCTTTGAAAGTATAGAGCTTTATTCCAATGGCCGTCAGGGAGCTGCACCTTTGACAAGGCAAACTCATTTAACACCGATGAGTACAGCAGTTTTGTACGGCAGTTATGTCTGACTATGGCTGCTGTGCTCTAAGACACTCAACGCATCTCATCTTCAAGTCCGGAGTTTTAAGGGGAGACTGATCCGGTCAACCAACTCATAACTCGTTGTTGTGGAAAATTCACTTAATTTGTTGCCCATGGTTGTATGCGGGCTGTGGTCTACAGAAACACATTTTAATGCGTCTTCTCTAGCCTGCTCACGCAGATGTGATCTGAGCTGGACTCTTAGACGGGTGGAACCTTTGCTGTTCTGTTTCTACGGTGACAGTGTCAACACTTTCATGAGCGAGGCTCTGCCAGAGCGCGGTCCACTCAACAGGTGAAAGCACGGAGGCAGGAAGTGCGTGCGTACTGCAGACTCGGCCCTCCCGCCCCCCGTCGGCGCCACACAGGGCTGAGGCTAAGTGCGATCAAACGGCAAAAAACCTGCACATGTGCACGTGCCTGTTCCTGTTTATATGTGCGGCTGTGTGTTTGTTTGTGTTTATGTTAACTACAGAAACGTATTTGAGGGTCTTATCTTGCCTGCTCACACAGTTCTGATCTGAGCGGGACTCTTGGATGCACGGGACCTTTACTGCTCTGTTTCTATGGTAACAGCCTCAACACTCTCAGGAAGGAAGCTATGTCTGAATGTGGGCCACCCAACAGTGGGTTTGTGCGTGCGTAGACTGGCCGACACCCCCCACCCCCCCACCCCCCCCACCCCCCAATCAGCACCTCACAGGGCTGAAGCTAAGTGCTATTGAACAGTGAGAAACCTGCACGTGTGCATGTGTATGTTTGTGTTTATGTGAATGAATGTGTTTGTTTGCGTTTGTGTGTGTGTGTGTGTGTGTGTGTGTGTGTGTGCATGAGTGTGTTTGTTTTGGTTTGTGTGTCAGCTCATCTGTCAGTCTGTGCTTGGTGTGTTTGGTGTGTGTGTGTATGTATGTGTCAGCTCATCTGTCAGTCTGTGCTTGGTGTGTTTGGTGTGTGTGTGTATGTATGTGTCAGCTCATCTGTCAGTCTGTGCTTGGTGTGTTTGGTGTGTGTGTGTTGGGCTGGGGGACATTAGGCAGTTTCTGTTAAACCCCAGACTAAGTGTGTCCGAGTGAAAGTGCGGCGGAACAAAAACAGGAAGTGCGTGGGAACAGGATGGCTGGCTCACTGTACCTGCCCTGCCCTGCCCTACGTTCCCTGTCTGTGCGGGTGACTGCACTGCGACAGCGCTGTGCTGGCTGGCTCACTGTACCTGCCCTGCCCTACTTTCCCTGTCTGTGCGGGTGACTGCACTGCGACAGCGCTGTGATCTGTGTATTTAAACAGCATCTGGAGATTAGGCTTAACGTTTAAATTTTGTCTCCCTTTACAGCTGTGTATTTTCCACAAAGCATCTAACTCTGTATCCAGATAATATCCACATGCATAATTTCAGATTGACAAACTAGACAGCCAGAAGTGGGCACTTTCAACCCTGTTGCATTTTTATAAAAGTAAAAATAGCAAAAATGCCTTTGTCGAAACTCTAGAGGAAAATTTTCATCCCAGTGTCCAAAGACAGGCTGCTCGGCTAATTGGAGACTCTAAATTGGTCTGAGTGCGTGAGTGAGTGGTGTGTGGGCCCTGTGATAGATGGGCGACCTGTCCAGGGTATATTCCTGCCTCTCGCCCAGTGCATGCTGGGATAAGCTCCAGCACCCCCCTGATCAGGAATAACCGGGTATAGATAATGGGTGGATGGATATTTGATCTCTGATCTGTTTCTGAGTGCCTGATTTAAGGAGAACTTAGTGGGACACTGTGCTGTAGGAGATGCCGTCTTTCGGATGAGACGTTAAACCGAGGTCCTGACTCTCTGTGGTCATTAAAGATCCCATGACACTTATCGCTAAGAGTAGGGGGTTCCCCGGTGTCCTGGCCAAATCCCAGATCTGGCTCTCGCAAAAACTTGCCACTAAAAATCATCCCCAGACTTAATTGGCTAAATAAATGTTCTCTCCCTCTCCACCTTCGCTAATGTGTGGTGAGCGTTCTGGCGCAAATTGGCTGCCGTGCATCACCCAGGTGGGTGCTACACATTGGTGGTGGATGAGGTGAGTTCCCCTTCACTGTAAAGCACTTTGAGCATATGGAAAAGTGCTATATAAATGTAATTAATAATAATAATAATAATATTTGAATATGTAGAGGAAATAACTCTTGCAATGGCAAATTTCTGTGAACCTACTATATATTTTTGGAGAATGCTAATTTTAAATATTTCTTTTGGGGGGGGGGGGGGGGGCGTTTGGCCCTTTCTTTGAAGGCTGGGTAGCAAGGAGGGCTCCATATTTTGCTCCTGAGTTCGAACACGAACGATAAATTTTGAGCCAAATTCTCAGTTATTGCGGTGGTAATTCCAAGTCTAGTTTTTGCGGTGTGAAAAGCCCTGAGCTTTTTCTTGTAGTGCTTCGGTTGACATTTTGAAGTTCCTTATCGCACTGGATACGGGCCTACGGCACGTGTTCTGTAAATGCTACAGAGCTCGAACGCTGACTCACCCACACTCCAAAAAAAGGGTTATAAAAAGTGCCTGAGAAGCTTGTCATTCTTGTCACTGGGGTGGTATTTTATAGGTGCATACAACTGTGCCCCTAGCCAGAATTACATAATTTCTTTGCACTTTTTTTGCTCGTATAAGGTACTTATTAGTATGCAAATAGGACATTACTGTGCCTTGAGGGTACATTTGGGAAATTTTCCTCTACATTTTATATGTGTGAGTGCAGGGAGAAGTGCTCTTTTCTGGAATACTGCTACTCTGGTCTTGTCCGGATTTACTGTCAGGGCCCATCTCTGACAATACCCTCTCTCTCTCTCTCTCTCTCTCTCCCTCTCTCTCCCCCCCTCTTTCTCCCCCTCCCTCCCTCTCTCTCTCTCTCTCATCCTCTCTCCCTTCCTCCCTCTCTCTCCCTCTCTCTCCCTCTCTCCCCCCCACAGGTAACATCATTGGGTCGGGGATCTTCGTGAGCCCGAAGGGGGTTCTGGAGTACGCCAGCTCGGTGGGCCTGGCGCTGATCGTGTGGATCGTCACGGGGGTCATCACCGCCATCGGGGCGCTGTGCTACGCCGAGCTCGGGGTCACCATCCCCAAATCTGGAGGGGACTACTCCTACGTCAAGGACATCTTCGGTGGACTGGCGGGGTGAGAGGGAGCGGGGACCCCGACAGATACACTGTTACACATCGCATTGGGCTGTTACACAGATACACTGTGACACATCGCATTGGGCTGTTACACGGATACACTGTGACACATCGCATTGGGCTGTTACACGGATACACTGTGACACATCGCATTGGGCTGTTACACGGATACACTGTGACACATCGCATTGGGCTGTTACACGGATACACTGTTACACATCGCATTGGGCTGTTACACGGATACACTGTGACACATCGCATTGGGCTGTTACACGGATACACTGTTACACATCGCATTGGGCTGTTACACGGATACACTGTTACACATCTCATTGGGCTGTTACACAGATACACTGTTACACATCGCATTGGGCTGTTACACGGATACACTGTTACACATCTCATTGGGCTGTTACACGGATACACTGTTACACATCGCATTGGGCTGTTACACAGATACACTGTTACACATCGCATTGGGCTGTTACACAGATACACTGTTACACATCGCATTGGGCTGTTACACAGATACACTGTTACACATCGCATTGGGCTGTTACACGGATACACTGTTACACATCTCATTGGGCTGTTACACGGATACACTGTTACACATCGCATTGGGCTGTTACACAGATACACTGTTACATAGTCAGCGATGAGGGTTTAAGAGTGTGTCTGCTCAAACACAAAACAAGCTCCACAGATTCACACAGACACACACGTGCACACACACACACACACACACACACACACACACACACACGCGCACACACACAAAGGCCCCTCTCCTGTCTGTAACACCCCTCCCCCCCCATACTGCATCACTACCCCCCCCCCCCTTTCTGTGATACTGAATGATGTCACAGAGCTGGAATGCCTGCGTGTGGGGGAGCTGTGTTATCTTACAGTCTGCGGAGTACGCGCTGTGCCTGTTCCTCTCCTTCCTCCCTCTTTCATTCTTAGTGTTTTATCGGTGCCATTTTGTATACTGCTGTTTTTGTTTGCTGTTCGTTCTTCCCTTTCATGAGCATTTATCGTATCCCCCGTGTTGCCATTTTATACCTTATTCTTTCACCTGTTCTGGAAAGCACTTTGGGCTCTATGCTCAAAAGGTGCTATTTGAGTAAGAGGTAGTATAGTATTATGTTATCTTTATCAGTGGCCTGTGCTTATTTCCACGTTTACCTTTGTTTTACGACAGTGTACAGTTCAGCCCCAAAGTCTCGTGTCTTCATGAGCAGAATACGAGAGGGTGGTTCCTTTCGCACATATCCTAGTGTAACCGTTCCAATGCAGCGCTTGCCAAGGAGAACCGCAAACCAGTCTAGTGCTCACTAGCGCCTCACCTAGTTGTTTAATGGTCACTCCGCCATCCCCCTGTGTTTCTATGGTCACTAGCCCCACCCCTGTGTTTCTATGGTTACTAGCCCCACCCCTGTGTTTCTATGGTTACTACCTCCACCCCCTGTGTTTCTATGGTCACTATCCCCATCCCTGTGTTTCTATAGTCACTACCTCCACCCCCTGTGTTTCTATGGTCATTCACCCATCGCCCTGTGTTCCTATGGTCACTAGCCCCACCCCCTGTGTTTCTATGGTCATTCACCCATCCCCGTGTTTCTATGGTAACTAGCCCCACCCCTTGTGTTTCTATGGTCATTCACCCATCGCCCTGTGTTTCTATGGTAACTAGCCCCACCCCTTGTGTTTCTATGGTAACTAGCCCCACCCCCTGTCTTTCTATGGACACTAGCCCCACCCCGTCTGTTTTCATGGTCACTGACATCTCTCCCTTTCTCGGTCTGTGTTCAGAACACCCCCCCCCCCCCCACGTTCTGTGCTAACTGACTGCCCCCCCCCCCCCCTTTCTGTGATTGGCAGGTTTTTGCGTCTCTGGATCGCCGTGCTCGTGATCTACCCGACCAATCAGGCAGTGATCGCGCTGACCTTCTCCAACTATGTCCTGCAGCCGCTGTTCCCCACCTGCCTCCCTCCCGACGGCGGGCTCCGCCTACTGGCCGCTGTCTGCCTGCGTGAGTGTGGCGGGGCGGGGTGGGGGGGGGGCGGGGCGGGGCGGGGCGGGGCGGGGCGGGGGCGGGCGATGAACGGAGCCTGTGAGAGAGGGGGTGTGACAGAGAGGAGACAGGGCAGGTTTGAAAGCGCTCACTTGTTGAGCTCTCTCGCTCAGCGCAGTGTGAATGTCTCTCGCCCTCGCAGTGCTGTTGACCTGGGTGAACTGCTCCAGTGTGCGGTGGGCCACGAGGGTGCAGGACGTCTTCACGGCCGGGAAGCTGCTGGCTCTGGCGCTCATCATCGTCATGGGCATCGTGCAGGTCTGCAAAGGTAGGCCCCGCCCACGCACCTGCCCCGGCCCCGCCCACGCACCTGCCCTGGCCCCGCCCACGCACCTGCCCTGGCCCCGCCCACGCACCTGCCCTGGCCCCGCCCACGCACCTGCCCTGACCCCACCTGTACACCTGCCCTGGCCCCGCCCTCGCACCTGCCCTGGCCCCGCCCACGCACCTGCCCTGGCCCCGTCCACGCACCTGCCCCGGTCCCGCCCACGCACCTGCCCCCGGCCCCGCCCAGGCACCTGCCCGGGCCCCGCCCACGCACCTGCCCTGGCCCCGCCCAGGCACCTGCCCTGGCCCCGCCCACGCACCTGCCCCCGGCCCCGCCCACGCACCTGCCCTAACCCCACCTGTACACCTGCCCTGGCCCCGCCCACGCACCTGCCCTGTCCCCGCCCTCGCACCTGCCCTGGCCCCGCCCACGCACCTGCCCTGGCCCCACCCACGCACCTGCCCTAACCCCACCTGTACACCTGCCCTGGGCCCGCCCTCGCACCTGCCCTGGGCCCACCCACGCACCTGCCCTGACCCCACCTGTACACCTGCCCTGGCCCTGCCCACGCACCTGCCCTGGCCCCACCCACACACCTGCCCTGGCCCTGCCCACGCACCTGCCCTGGCCCCACCCACACACCTACCCTGGCCCCACCCATGCACCTGCCCTAACCCCACCTGTACACCTGCCCTGGCCCCACGCAGCAGCCCTGGCCCCACCCACACACCTCCCCTGGCCCCACCTGTACACCTGCCCTGGCCCCACGCAGCAGCCCTGGCCTTGCCCACACACCTCCCCTGTACCTGTCCAGCTGCTGCCAGTTTCACATGACAACAGGAGCAGTGTCGCAGAACGGGGAATGAAAAAGTGGATGCTGATAATTATTGTTAATTATGATAATAAGAACAATAAAGTTCTGTTTCTGTCAGCGCAATGTCAATCTGTCTCTCTCTCTCTCTCTCTCTCTCTCTCTCTCTCTCTCTCTGTCTGTCTCTCTGTCTGTCTCTCCCTCCCTCTCTCTCTCCCTCTCCCCCTCTCTCTCTCTCTCCCTCTCCCCCTCTCTCTCTCTCTCTCTCAGGGCAGTATTACTGGCTGGAGCCGGCCCACGCGTTTGAGAGTTTCCAGGAGTACGACGTGGGGATGGTCGCCCTGGCCTTCCTCCAGGGGTCCTTCGCCTACGGCGGCTGGAACTTCCTCAACTACGTCACCGAGGAGCTGGTCGACCCTCACGTGTGAGCACCAATCGCCCGCAGCCGCTAGCATCACATGATCTAAACCAGGGGTGTCCAGCTCCAGTCCTGCCCGGGAGGGCCACAGTGTCTGCGGGTTTAACTCCAGTCCTGGAGGGCCGCAGTGCCTGCAGGTTTAACTCCAGTCCTGGAGGGCCGCAGTGCCTGCAGGTTTAACTCCAGTCCTGGAGGGCCGCAGTGTCTGCAGGTTTAACTCCAGTCCTGGAGGGCCGCAGTGTCTGCAGGTTTAACTCCAGTCCTGGAGGGCCGCAGTGTCTGCAGGTTTAACTCCAGTCCTGGAGGGCCGCAGTGTCTGCAGGTTTAACTCCAGTCCTGGAGGGCCACAGTGTCTGCGGGTTTAACTCCAGTCCTGGAGGGCCACAGTGTCTGCAGGTTTAACTCCAGTCCTGGAGGCCCACAGTGTCTGCAGGTTTAACTCCAGTCCTGGAGGCATTTATAATGCATTTATAATGTGCGTATCTTGCATTTATAATGTGTGTGTATAAGGCATGTCTAATATGTTTATAATGCATTTATAATGTGTGTATAATGCATTTATAACGTGTGTGTGTGTGTGTGTGTAAGGCATGCATAACAGATCCCTCGCTGTGTCTCAGTAATCTTCCTCGGGCCATCTTCATCTCCATCCCGCTGGTGACCTTTGTGTACGTCTTCGCCAACATCGCCTACGTCACCGCAATGAGCCCCCAGGAGCTGCTGGCCTCCAACGCCGTCGCTGTGGTGAGGGGGGGGGGGGGGGGAGACCATAGGAGGTGAAAATCTTGACTGAAAATCCTGTAGTGTGTGTTGGCCATGAGGTGACTGAGTCATGTGTGTTTAATCTCTCCCTCTCAGATGTTTGGGGAGAAGTTGCTGGGAGTGAAGTAGGATAGTGTGTTGTGTACTTGGGTGTTTGTGTGCGTGTAATCTCTAACTCTCTATCTCTTTCTCTCCCCACCCCTCAGACGTTTGGGGAGAAGTTGCTGGGGGTGATGGCGTGGATCATGCCCATCTCTGTCGCTCTCTCAACTTTCGGAGGGGTCAATGGCTCCCTGTTCACCTCGTCCCGGTCAGTGCACTCCTCCGCCTGTCCCTCTCTTTCTGTTTCCAAAAACTAAGGTGACCTGGACAGCCTCTCTGTCCCACTGCCTTTTCCAGCACTAACTTAAAGTCATGGTGCTTTATTGGCAGATTAAACCAGAAGAGTCACAGAAAACGTGCGAGACACATACTGCTGGGCCACATTGCCTGGTCTAGGAGCACAAGAACATGTACACCGACACTGTCTCAGTCGATTTAATCTCAGTTTTCACTTCCATTTAGCAAATGCACACAGGCATGTGTACAGTGCAGCTACGTTGTCACAGAGTGAATGAAGAGCAAAGAAACATAAATGTAACTAGTGTATTGATCTCTCTCCCCTCTCCTCTCTCATGCTCTCTCTCTCGTTCACTCTCTCTCTCCCTCCCCCCTCTCATTCTCTCCCATGCTCACTCCCCTCCCCCCCCTCTCGCTCTCTCCCTCTCGCTCCCTCTCAAATTCAAATTTTCAAATTCGAAATGCTCCCTCTCTCTCTCAGGTTGTTTTTTGCAGGTGCCAGAGAGGGTCACCTCCCCAGCCTCTTGGCGATGATCCATGTTAAACGCTGCACCCCAATCCCAGCCCTGCTCTTCACAGTGAGTCTCACCCCCCCCCTCTTTTTCCATCCCTTGCACGTGCGTATGTGTGTGTGTGTGTGTGTGTGTGTGTGTGTTCTGTATCACACCGTTTCCAAGGACTCTCTGTAGCTCTGGAGCTGAAAGTTCTAGCAGCTGCTTGTAAACTGTGCAAGTTCTGGCTCCTGTTTTTACACTCTGTGAAAGTTCTGGCACCTGCTTGTAAACTCTGTGAAAGTTCTGGCACCTGTAGTGGTTCTGCTTTTAAATTCTGTGATGTTTCTGTTGTGCAGTGCTTGTCCACCCTCCTGATGCTGTGCACCAGTGATATTTACACCCTCATCAACTACGTGGGCTTCATCAACTACCTCTTCTACGGAGTCACTGTCGCCGGGCAGATCGTGCTGCGCATCAGACAGCCCGAAATGCATCGGCCAATCAAGGTCAGCCTCAGGCAGGGGGTAACTCCGCACCGTCTCTGGGGCAGGTACACGCGCTGTAACGTCATTGGTCCGAAGCTGCTGATGGAATTTTCACCGAATTCCGTCAAAAATGTAACCAATCTTGGGGCGGGGCTTTTGAACGCCTGTCTGCAATTGGTGCTTCTATGAGGAGAATGCTCAAGGGCTTTCTGGCTGGGGTCCATTACTGCACTCTGGGGTCATCTCTCTGTGACTTCGTCGTTGTTCTGCAGCCGTGTGCCGAAATTAGAACAGAAGCACCGTTTCCACGGCAACACGCCTGAAGTGTAGAGCGTGTGGTGTTCCTCAGGGCTGTGCGGTAAAGTTTTATGCGGCATTCATGTGTGTGGCAGTGCAGCTTCAAGGGGGTAATCGGGTGTGGTCAAGGTGCTCGGGTGTATAGCTGTGTTCAGGTGTACAGCCATATCAAGATGTGCTCAGGTATGCAGCAGTGTTGGGGTGTGCAGCGCGCTGCTCAGGTGTGTAGCAGTGTTAAGGTGTGCAACAGTGCTCAGATGTACCCCTCCCTCTCTCTCTCTCTCTCTCAGGTGAGCCTGCTCTGGCCGGTGGTGTACCTGCTGTTCTGGGCCTTCCTGCTGGTCTTCTCTCTGTACTCTGACCCGGTGGTGTGCGGCATCGGCCTGGCCATCATGCTGACCGGCGTGCCCGTCTACTTCCTGGGCGTGCGCTGGGACAACAAGCCGCAATGCTTCAACGCCTTCATCGGTACGAGGCCCGCCGCGGCATCGGCACGCGCTCTCACCTGCACCACAACGCTGTCTGTTCTCTCTCTCACCTGCACCACAACGCTGTCTGTTCTCTCTCTCACCTGCACCACAACGCTGTCTGTTCTCTCCGTCTGTCTGCACCACAACGCTGTCTGTTCTCTCTCTCTCTCTGTCTGCACCACAACGCTGTCTGTTCTCTCCGTCTGTCTGCACCACAACGCTGTCTGTTCTCTCTCTCTGTCTGCACCACAACGCTGTCTGTTCTCTCTCTCTGTCTGCACCACAACGCTGTCTGTTCTCTCCGTCTGTCTGCACCACAACGCTGTCTGTTCTCTCTGTCTGTCTGCACCACAAAGCTGTCTGTTCTCTCTGTCTGTCTGCACCACAACGCTGTCTGTTCTCTCCGTCTGTCTGCACCACAACGCTGTCTGTTCTCTCTCTCTGTCTGCACCACAACGCTGTCTGTTCTCTCTCTCTGTCTGCACCACAACGCTGTCTGTTCTCTCCGTCTGTCTGCACCACAACGCTGTCTGTTCTCTCCGTCTGTCTGCACCACAACGCTGTCTGTTCTCTCCGTCTGTCTGCACCACAACGCTGTCTGTTCTCTCTCTCTGTCTGCACCATAACGCTGTCTGTTCTCTCTCTCTCTCTCTCTCTCTCTCTCTCTCTCTCTCTCTCTCTCTCTCTCTCTCTCTCTCTCTCTCTCTCTCCTCTTCCCTTATTCATCTCACTCCCTCTTTCCCCCTCACCCCCCTTCCTTCTCTCCCACACTCTCCCTTCCTCCCTCACTCCTCCCTCCCTCTTCTCTCTCTCTGCAGATAAGATGACGTATGTGGGGCAGAAGTTCTGTGTGGTGGTGTATCCGGTGGGGTCTAAGGCCAGGGAGGGAGAGAGGGAAGGAGAGAAGGATGGAAAGAAGGAGGAGCGATCCCTTCTTTCAGAGAAGAATGGAGCAGAGGAGGATGGTGGAGCAGCAGGGTGCTGAACTGAGAGAGAATGTCACACATGTACACACGCACACACGCATGCATATACACATGCACTCTTATAATTGATTTATTGCTGCCATCTACTGGCTGATGTGGGGAAAAGTTTTTATGATAGGAAACCTCTGCAGGGTAGAGGAGACTGCACTGAATTTCTCTTAATGCAGGCAGGTGCATCGATGGACACACACTCACAGGTGAAGACTCTCAAATTAGTCTTCTCACAGAGGTAGCATATCCCAGCTGTGTGGTGGAAGCAGAGCCTATGTCCACTACGTCTCCTGCCCCATTTCAGGGTATTAATCCCCCTTCCCCTGCCCCACACACCCCCACCCCTGTCCCAACCCACCCTGAAGAGAATCTAACCCAGTCACAGACTGCCAGCATAGTTTTTACCTCCTCAAATTAGATCTAATTTATAATGTGTTTTAGCTTCAGATCCTCTATTTTCTTTTTTTACCATATGTGAAATTCCGAACAACCTCCCCCCCCACCCCCACCCCACCCCACCCAAGGGGAAGATGTACAATGCCCTCACAGCTGTTTTTATTATAATTTTTTCTTTCTTTTTAATGTTATTTTAAAGTAATAATTGTTTTATTGTAAACCTTGTGAACACAAGGGTCTAACTTTATGTTCAGATTATAGGAGGCAGAGGTATGAGACAATATGGATGTTGTTTAGCTGAAATCTTTCTGGATGTTATCTAATATAGGTCTGGCTTGTTTTTTTTTTTAATTGCCTTAATGATAATGTCAGTGGCACTGTTATAATGACTATCAGAATATTTATTCTCTTATTTTTTTTTTTTTTTTTTTTTGTCTTTTGAGGAGATCAGTGGTATTGAGTCGCAGGTCAGGCACCTACTTTTGACAGGGAATCGAAAGATGCAAAACCAAAATCCGATGCAAACCAACACCCCCAAAAACACCAACCAGTCGATCAGCTGACAGACAGACAGCCGTACAGACAGTCTTGCAAGGAGACTGAAGTCTGCACTGGGAAACTTGAGGAGTGTGTGTGCAGCAGTAACTTCATCCCAGATATCTGAACGAGGGAGAGAAAGAGAAAGATACAGCACTCTCATTTCTTCACACACTCCCATTCTCCCAGCACACTTACAGCTGTCCATAAAGCTCAGCTCAGGCCAAACCCCTGACCTTTGACCCTCGGTATTGTCGGATTGTCAGGGCACTGATGACTTTGTGCATTTTTAACTGCCAATCGGTTTAAATATGCAAATTTCGGGGGCATGTGGTTTTGTTTTGTATTTCTGTTTTATCAGTGATGTGCTTTGGGGGCAGAAACTGTACCATGTGACTGTGATGTGCTGTACGCTTGATATAGACACTTTAGCCAGCCAGTAGAAACGGAGCATTTGGGAAACACGCAATCCATGCAAGTCTGTGTGTATTGGCACAGATGGTATAGAACAGGGGTATCCATACTGATCCGAATGGGGCCTGTGTGGGTGCAGGTTATTTAGTCCGGCACTACGATACCCGATTCAACTTATCAAGGTATTGATTGAAGACTGTGATTGGGTAATTAGCTAATTATTTAATTTGTTGATTTTAGTCCAGCAATATGACACCTGAGTCAACTAATTAACCAATCATGGTCTTCAATCAATACCTTGATAAGTAGAATCAGGCCTGTGTGTGGATTCCTTAGCCAGTCAATGACTTAAATGTAACACTTGTGCTGAGAACACCCCAAAAACCAGGAGGACCAGGACCTGGGTTGTCCACTTCTGGTGTAGAGACTCCAGATCACAGGTGTCAAACGCCAATCCTGGAGGGCTGCAGTGTCTGCTGCTTTTTGGGGCGTTCTCTGCGCTAGTGTTTCATTTAAGTCATTGATCGGCCAAGGAATCTAAACACCTTGTTCTCAAGGCCTTAAATTGGCAGCTGATTGCAAGGAAACCACAAAACCCGCGGACAGGGCGGCCCCCTTGAGATTCAGTTTTACACCTCTGCTCCAGATCCTCTGAGCTAATTCCGTTCCATTGCATCCAGTGTTCCATTCCATGTGTTTTAAGTAAACTTCTAGTCAGGTAATAATGTGGAAGCCTTATCTACAGCGTTTCTCCCATCCCGGAGTCTCACTACCCTGTTCCTCTGCATGCCAGTGCATCTGAACCTCTCTAACCCGATCCGTGCACTTTCTTACCTCTGTATACCAGGGATGCTGAAACCTAGCCCTTGAGTCCGAAGTCTGGCCCTGGTTTTCTTTCCTCCCAGGTAATGAGCTGAGCAGTTAGCGGCACCGATTGGCCAGACTGTAGTCACACGTGGCTCCCGGGTAAAGGGAGGATGGAAAGCCCGGCAACTCCTGGCCCCGTGAGGACCCTGAGTTGCGGATCAGGGCTCTATACCTTTCGCTGCACTGTGAAGATGAAACAGGATGGCCTGCGTGCTTGTCCCGCTCAGCTACGCTTCTCTGAACTGAACTGCTCAGCAGTCCTCCTGCCCAATCAAACACTTGCCTTGAGTAAAATCCAAATGCTGTTTGCCGTATTTTTTTTTTTTTCTTCTTTTTTTTATTTTTGAACCCTGTTTCCTTGAGTAGTGGCTGGATAGTGATTCTGGACATTGTATGATATACTGGGTAATTTTGGCATGTATATACGTCCATGAAACATGAAATGCTGCAATACCGAAAATGTCTTTTAAAATATTTTCTTCACAGGACACTTGATGCAAAATCGCTTTCACAGAGATGGATGTTTTTATGGAGTCAATGTGTGTACTACTTAATTTTTATATTATGTTTTTTTATTAGTTTGTAAAAGCTGACTGTATTACCAATCAGCCCAGCTCATTCACTTTTTTTTTGTTACACACCATTGCACACATGACCATGTACATACGTGCACACACACTTGAATGCACTGAAGCATTCTTCACTGGAATTATTTTGTCACGCACATTTAAAAAAAAAAAAATAGTTTCCACCAAAAATATAGATGTATATTTGAAGAAATAAAGACTGAATAGAACTGAATCAATTCCTTGGTTTTGTGTGTTTCCTTGAAGGAGATGGAGAGAATGATGGAGTTAAGAAGAGAATGAGGGAGAGGGGAGAACAAAGACGGGGTGTGTGTGAATGAATGTGAGCATTTCAGTACGTAAGCATCAGTACGTCTGTTTTCTCTCTTTGGGTTTCTATTTAAACATCTCTCTCTCAACCCCATCCCCCCCCATCTCTATCCCTCTCTGTCCTACTGTCTGTCTCCGTTCGCCTGCATGTGACTGCATGCAGTCTCTTGTTTCAACCCATCATTTCCAAATTCAAGGGCATTTCCTCCTTGGACTCTGCTCCCATGGCAACAGCCTTTGTGATGTCACATGTCTCCCAGACCCGCATCTTGTCACACCGAACCAAGCTTTTCACATGCGCCGGATCACACGCAAGACGTGCACACCAAGCTACACATCCAGCCAAGGGGCTATTATTAACTTGGCTGCACATGCACACAATACTAAAACAGAGAGAACCCCTTGGACAGCCAAAACACATTTGACATTTTTTGCTCTGTAACACACAACGTGAGATCTATGATGGACAAGAAAGTACATGAAAGAAACAAGTAATGCAGTTATACAACTGACACCATCACACAACAGATGGATACGCACCCAGCAGCCACACTGAATAGGCAAAACAGGCCAACGGGACTCCGCAATCACAAACTAATCAGGAGAATGACAGTTAGCTTTTCATTTACAATTCATCATTACAGCGATTTGAGGCTGAAACATTTAAAATGAAAATGATCCTTAGATACTGTGTACCTAAATCTGTCAAAATATAACACAAAATCTAAAAGACATTACACCTAAGAAAATATATAAAACAGTAGAGGACCACTTGTTGACCCAGACAGCGAAATAAAGGTAAAAGGTCTTTCCCTTACGAGGGGCGGAGCCTCACTGTCGTCAGGTGTCAGATACCGGAAGTAGTGTCCCGTGGTTTGTGTTCAATCGGAACGGGTGAATCTACACCTTGTGGTACTCTCAGTAGTTCACCTCTAACGTTAGCTACAACATCTCAGTGATTTAGGTGACACCTCACTGTGTCGACCGCAAGCACAGAACGGTGCCTTCGATTGTGTACAGAGACGTCGCTGGTTCACGTAACGTTTTATTCCGAGGTAAGCCTTAGCCGATGCAATATTGATGAAATGTCGGACTTGTTGTGCATTTGGTGTTCGCGAACCTCGTTTGACAGCGTGTTGTTAAACGTGTTTTCCCTGTCGTAGCACTAGTGACAACGGCGGTGTAGCTAGCCATGTTAATGCTAGCAATAGACAGCTGTAGCAAGCTCGCTAATGTCGGGGTCCGGTTTTCTGCATTATCCGCACCAGTGCATTAGCTGTATAATAATTAAAGCGAAACGGCGGTAGCTAACGTTAGGTACCTAGCTGGCAACATTACCTATCTACAACTGGCTATGCAACGCTAATTTTACAAGTTAGTTCCTCTCGTGAGTTAGCTAGCCAGCGTAGCGTGTGTATGCAAAATTGCCTTGAATGGCTCTCGCAGGTAAGTTAGCCATACTAGCATTTTTACTCGCGGGCAGTGTACACAGCTCGAAGGAATCTAGCCAGTTAGTTTGTCAAGCTAAAGTAAACGATCGGAGGAGACATTCCACGGCTCTGTTTGTGCTTTTTATGCAATAAACGCGCACAGTTATTTGTAAGGAAGTGGCGACATCTCAGGTGTGCTGTTCGCTACACCTGTCATATGGAAGTTGAACCTGTGTAACACGAGCTCACCGCCTTTCCGGAAATAGCGACGTTTTTTTATTTATGTCCGATAAATATATTATCATTTCACTTAACCGGTTTTTCACTTGAACTGTAATCATGCTTATCCGTTGGAAGTAAGTTAGATGTGGTTCATTTCAAAGGGTGTTTCCCGGGCGTATGCTAGCTGTAAGTTATGTTGTGTTAATATTAAATGTTGTTCAGTGAGAAAACGAAACGAAGCACGTCACTGCCATAGTTTTTTAGACACCGTCCCCAGAATC
The DNA here is from genome assembly GCA_039654925.1 of Anguilla pacifica. NCBI lineage: Eukaryota > Metazoa > Chordata > Actinopteri > Anguilliformes > Anguillidae > Anguilla > Anguilla pacifica. Next base: position 3,995,976 of record CM077291.1, on the reverse strand, counting down.
ATATTTTTTCATATTGTGTCTCTCCTCCAAATTCTGTTCATTTTCATTAAAATTTTTATTTATTGATATGACGATAGCTACTTTCGTTTTGCCATAGCGTTGATGTATATAAAAAGTGTAAATACAATATCGCACAAATAAAAAAGAAAAAATTATGAACTGCTTGGTTCATGTTTTTTTTTATTGTTGTGACAAAAAAAGGAGTTATTTTGCCAATGCAATGCATGCAGGATATAATGTCTCGTCATTTGTCTTGTATCTTGTCATGCAAGTAAAGCACATTTGAATTTGAATTTGAAGTCCCCCCCCCATTTCTCCCTCGTGTCTTTGTCACCTCACCCCCCCCTTTCCCTCTCCCCCCTGTCTCCTCGTCTCCCCATCCCTCCTATCTCTCCGCCCCCCTCTGTCTCTCTTCTCTCTCTTTCCCTCTCCCCCTGTCGCCCCCTCTCTCTCTGGTCTCTCTTTCTCTCTCCCCCCGCCCCCCCTCCACCCCTCTCTCTCTCTCTCTCTCTCTCTCTCAGACATGTCTCCGTCAGTGCGGCTGCAGGAGATGATCCGTGTGATCCGCAGCGCTCGGACTCAGGGTGAGGAGCGGGGGGTGATCCAGCGGGAGTGCGCCGCCATACGGGCGCAGTTCCGCCAGGCGGACAACGGGGGGCGCTCTCACAACCTGGCGAAGCTGCTCTACGTGCACATGCTGGGCTACCCCGCCCACTTTGGACAGGTGGGTGGAGACTGCCGCGGGTCACTCACCTGTGTTCACCTGTGCTTTGGCTTTCTGGCACAAAAGTCTTGGTTTGGCATCGCTCATGGTGTTGCTATCATGACTGTGTCATTGTTGTGGTGACTGTGACGTTCTGGTGACTGTGTTGTTGTTTTGGTGACTGTGTCGTTTTTGTGGTGACTGCATCATTGTTCTGGTGACTGTGTCGTTGTTCTGGTGACTGACATTCTTCTGGTGACTGTGTCGTTTTTGTGGTGACTGTGTCATTGTTCTGGTGACTGTGTTGTTTTGGTGACTGTGTCATTGTTGTGCTGACTCTATCATTGTTCTGCTGACTGTATCATTGTTCTGGTGACTGTGTCGTTGTTCTGGTGACTGTGACGTTGTTCTGGTGACTGTATCATTGTTCTGGTGACTGTGTCGTTGTTTTGGTGACTGTGTCATAGTTCTGGTGACTGTGACGTTCTGGTGACTGTGTTGTTGTTTTGGTGACTGTGTCGTTTTTGTGGTGATGTGTCATTGTTCTGGTGACTGTGTTGTTTTGGTAACTGTGTCATTGTTGTGGTGACTGTATCATTGTTCTGGTGACTGTGTTGTTGTTTTGGTGACTGTGTCATTGTCCTGGTGACTGTATCATTGTTCTGGTGACTGTGTCGTTGTTGTGGTGACTGTGTCCTTGTTGTGGTGACTGTATCATTATTCTGGTGACTGTGTCATAGTTCTGGTGACTGTGATGTTGTTCTGGTCACTGCGTCCTTGTTGTGGTGACTGTATCATTGTTCTGGTGACTGTGATGTTGTTCTGGTGACCGTATCATTGTTCTGCTGACTGTGTTGTTGTTTTGGTGACTGTGTTGTTTTGGTGACTGTGTCATTGTTGTGGTGACTCTATCATTGTTCTGCTGACTGTGTCATTGTTGTGGTGACTGTATCATTGTTCTGGTGACTGTGTTGTTGTTTTGGTGACTGTGTCATTGTCCTGGTGACTGTATCATTGTTCTGGTGACTGTGTCGTTGTTGTGGTGACTGTGTCCTTGTTGTGGTGACTGTATCATTATTCTGGTGACTGTGTCATAGTTCTGGTGACTGTGATGTTGTTCTGGTGACTGCGTCCTTGTTGTGGTGACTGTATCATTGTTCTGGTGACTGTGATGTTGTTCTGGTGACCGTATCATTGTTGTGCTGACTGTGTTGTTGTTTTGGTGACTGTGTCATAGTTCTGGTGACTGTGACGTTGTTCTGGTGACCTTTTAGTAGTTTCAGCAGCTGTACTACTGTTGTGGTGCCCGTATCACATTATTTAGCACCAGTGAAATTTTTTAAATTTATTTTCTCCCTCCCTCCCTCCCCCCTCACTGTCTTTCCATTGCTCCCTGTTCATCCCTCTCTTGCACTCTCCCTCTCTCCTCCCTCCCTCCCTCTCTTCTCCCTCCCTCCCTCTCTTTCTCTCTCCCCCCTCTCCCTCACTCTCCCTCAGATGGAGTGTGTGCGTCTGATTGCCAGCCCGCGGTACAGCGAGAAGCGGGTGGGCTACCTGGGGGCCATGTTGCTGCTGGACGAGAAACAGGACGCCAGCCTGCTGATCACCAACTCCATTAAAAAGTGAGTGATTGCCCCCCTTCTGCAGGCCTCTGTAGGGAAGTGAGGGATTACACTTCTCCTCTGTGTCTGTAGAGAAGTGAGAGATTACACTCTTCCCCTGAGTTTATAGAGAAGTGAGAGATTACACTCTTCCCCCAAGTTTATAGAGAAGTGAGATATTATGCTCACTTGATTATGATACAGGCAGTTTTTACATCATACTTTATCTCTTTATCTCTCACATTTTCAGTGAAACCTAGTGCATACGGGAAGCAATATGCTGCCCAGATGAGAATTTCTTGATTCTTAAAATATGTATACAGTCCACAGTTCAACAACTACAGACTTGTTAGAAGTCAAATCTGTCTGTCTTTATCCCTGTTTCTCTTTCTGGCAGTGACCTGTCTCACAGCAGTCAGTACGTGCAGTCTCTCTCTCTCTCTCCCTGGCAGTGACCTGTCTCACAGTAGTCAGTACGTGCTGTCTCTCTCTCTCTCTCTGGTAGTGACCTGTCTCATAGCAGTCAGTATGTGCTGTCTCTCTCTCTCTCTCTGGCAGTGACCTGTCTCACAGTAGTCAGTACGTGCTGTCTCTCTCTCTCTCTCTGGTAGTGACCTGTCTCATAGCAGTCAGTATGTGCAGTCTCTGGCTCTGTGCACTCTGGCCTGTATGGGCTCGGCTGAGATGTGCAGAGACCTGGCTCCTGAGATCGAACGGCTCCTGCGAGCCTCCAACTCCTACATCAAGAAGAAGGTCAGCACTGGAGCTCTTCTCTCACGCATACTGTCTGTACAACTGAGTATCATTAACTGCTTTGTTCACGTTTTCAATATTGTCTACTGTGACCTCTATCTATCGCTCTTACACGTACTCACGACAGGGTCATTAATGTGACCTCATGATGATGATGAAATTATAGGCTATGATGATAATGATGGTGATGATGATGATGATGATGATGATGATGGTGATGATGATGATATTGATGGCGGTGGTATTGATGATGATGATGGTGATGAAGATGATGATATTGATGGTGGTGATGATGATGGTGATGATGATGATGGTGATGAAGATGATGATATTGATGGTGGTGATGATGATGATAATGATGATGATGGTGATGATGATAATGATGGTGATGATGATGACGGTGATGATGATGATGATGGCGATGATGATGATGGTGGTGGTTGCACTGTTACAGGCAGCGTTGTGTGCGGTCCATATCGTGAGGAAGGTTCCAGAACTGGGCGAGCTCTTCACCCCATCTGCTCGCTCTCTGCTGTCTGAGAAAAACCACGGTCAGTCTGTCGCTCTGTCTGTCAGTGCTGTTTCTTGTGGTCTGTCGCTCTGTCAGTGCTGTTTATTACAGTCTGTCATTGTCTGTCAGTGCTGTTTATTACAGTCTGTCACTGTCTGTCAGTGCTGTTTCTTACAGTCTGTTTTTCTGTCTGTCAGTACTGTTGATAACAGTCTGTCATTGTCTGTCAGTGCTGTTTATTACAGTCTGTCACTGTCTGTCAGTGTTGTTTCTTACAGTCTGTCGCTCTGACAGTGCTGTTTCTTATAGTCTGTTGCTCAGTCAGCGCTGTTTCTAACAGTCTGTTGCTCTGTCTGTCAGTGCTGTTTCTTACAGTCTGTTCCTCTGTCAGTGCTCTTGATAGAAGTCTGTCCCTCTGTCAGTACTGTTTCTTACAGTCTGTCCCTCTGTCAGTGCTATTTCTTATAGTCTGTCGCTCTCTGTCAGTGCTGTGGCCATCATCTCTAAATGAATTCCCCTTCCCACTCTTTCTCCCCCTCTCTCTCCCTCCCTGTCTCTCTCTCCCTCTGTAGGAGTTCTGCATGGAGCCGTGGTTCTCATCACTGAGCTGTGTGAACGCAGCCCAGAGACACTGGTCCAGTTTCGCAAGGTGCTATGAACACGCTCACCTGTGCTAACACAGCGCACAACACAACACACACACACCTGCAATAAGAGCACAGTCACTTTCTATTTAAAAGGCTGTCTGTCTCTCCTGTGCATGTAATACTTCTCTGTTTTCAAAAGTAGGAAAGTCCAATCCTCTCTTTTCTCAATTCCTCTTTCACTGTCTCTATCCCTCTCTTTTCCCTTTCCTTCTTTCGCTGTCTGCCTCTCATTTTCTGTCCCTCCAGTTCAGCTCACTAACCGGTATCAAATGTGAAAGTTATGAACAGAGTCTTAATACCTTTAATCTCCCCGGGCTCAGAAACGGGAGTCTAAGGTGGGTTTTCATGGCGGATTTAACATTTTAAAAAAAGAGATTAATACGTCGGTTACAAAAGTGGTTTCAGGTTCAGTTCTGTCAGCAGAACAAGGGCTGTTTCATCCCGTAGAACAGCTCGCCCGATCGTACAGCAGAATTGGGTGACTTGGCGCGCTTTGGACCCTTTAAGGTGTGAGATCGCGAGCATGTGATCAGAATGTTCTTAACTGAACCTTAACCGCACCGCGGTTTGCAGGTTGTGCTCGCACGGACACGAGTTGGAGGAGGACCTTTTGCGTTCGGCTCGAACAGCCTGACTTGCAGGCACCCGGTCAACCAGCAGGGGTCGCTGTAACGCGGTGACACCCAGCCGACTGTAATCCTCCCGTCTGTGTGTGATGCTGGTGCCCATGCAACCCTGTGGGGCTGCCAGTCACAGTCGACAATGCCCTGGCATGGATTCCATACAGGACCATAGAGTCTGTCCATGCACTAGGACTGTGCCATATAACAGGATGAGTGACCCAGCAGCCCAAAGCTTATTGAAAATTTAAATTATTTGCAAGTTTGAAAATTGCAAAAAGGGCTAAAAACCACGGACAAGCAAGTAACTTAATTTAGTTCATGGTTAGACCATGAGCAACGCAGCTATCAAAATGATGTTTTAACTTGTGCTCTCGTTCTTTGTCTGTTTCTCCCTCAGGCAGTTCCAGAGCTGGTCCAGGTTATGAAGGGTCTGGTGATGTCTGGTTACTCCCCAGAACACAACGTTGCCGGGATCAGTGACCCCTTCCTGCAGGTCAGTCGAGCTCCACCTTTGACCTCTGAACCCTGC
>CM077291.1:3913109-3985609 GCA_039654925.1 Anguilla pacifica | reverse complement strand
GTGGGAGGGAACAGGCACTGCTGGCAGCAGCCAATCAGGAGGAGCTGCCGTCTCTGGTCCTCCCTCCACCCCTCCCATCATCACTTTTCATATGTTGGATGTATGCGCTTTAGCAAAAACTTGACCATTGATTTTGTCATGCCAATATGAGCTGAACTTGAGAGAGTGAGAAAGAGAGAGAGAGAGAGGGAGGGCGAGAGATGGAGGGAGAGGATTGATTTTTGATGACATCTCATTTTTAGCCAGTCTGAATTTTGGCTGTTGCTTGGTGACCGTGTGATGACGGTGATGATGTTTGCTGACGCGATGTTGCTAGGTTACAGAGGATGATGTTCTGGACGCCTTGGAGACGGTGCTACAGTCTCACATGTCCGCCCCGGCGACCAGAGGTTTCGCTCTCACGGCAACCATGAAGCTGAGCACCCGAATCACACAGAACGTGGAGTAAGACCTGAATCCAGCAAAGCACTTACTGATCTCAGATCAGTATGTTCTTACACGGATACAGCTGACACCAAACGCTTTACACAAAGCAATTACTGATCTGAAATCAGTATTCATTTATACATATACAGCCAACACCTTTCCATAACTTTAAAAGTGCTATCAGAATACAATAATTTTTTAAAGCTTTATTGATTTCTCCCCCCCCCTCCCCCCAGTCGTATCAGGAGCATTGTCAGCATCTATGGCAGCTGCATTGACGTGGAGCTCCAGCAGAGGGCAGTAGAGTACAACGCGCTCTTCAAGAAGTACGACCACATGAGGTACTGTCATAGGGAGGAAGGTGTGGGACAGTTGGAATTATGCTGCATGCGGTCGGTCTGGTCAACTCGTAAAGGATCACGCGACCAGGACATATATATTGGTGTTTGAGTTTGGGTAATCATCGGCAACTGGTAAGTTTATCACGTGAACATTACGTATGCCCGCTGAGACGTCTTTAAGTCAAGGTGTGGTAGACTATACGCGGTGTAGATCCAAATTGGAACATCTTGTGCGGTGAAGGGGTGGTCATGTTGGCTCTAAGTCAAGGTGTAGTAGCCTGTACGCTGTGTTGATCCAAATTGGCACACCTGGTGTAGTGAAGTGGCAGCCATCTTGGCTCTAAGTCACAGTATGGTAGACTGTACGCTGTGTAGATCCGAAATGGCACACCTGGTGTAGTGAAGTGGCGGCCATCTTGGCTCCAAGTCAAGGGGGACACCTGGTGTGGTGAAGTGACGGCCATCTTGGCTCTGAGTCACGGTGTGGTAGCCTGTGTATGCTGTGCCCGCAGGGCTGCCGTGCTGGAGAGGATGCCCGTGATTGACAAGAACTCCCCGGGACACACCAACGGGGAGATGGTGGCAGGAGGAACCGTCAAAGGGCTGGAGCAAACCAAAAACAAGCAGGAGGAGGGGACAGAGGCTCCACAACCTGCAGCCCAGGTCAGCCCTGACCCTAGTGTGCAGTTACTGTTCATCTTCACAGCCACCATATTGTCCAGGCTCATGTGTTCAATGCTTTAATATTTTAGCAGTATGGAGATTGAGTGATTGATTTATTGATTGATTGATGATTTGATTGATCGATTGAGTGTTCTCCAGCCTTATAAAATATTACAGAAAAAGGCTCATGTTATCTGTTTTCGATAGTCATTTTGTGTATTGTTTTCAAAATTCTGAACCTGCGTGAGTGAGTGAGCATACGTATGTATTTGCGTATTCTCTCATAGTTGTGTATGTTTGTGTGTATAAACACAGGTGTGTTCTCTCTCTTAGGTGTGTTTATATGAATACAGTTTCGTTTAGTTTATTTGCACGCGGTAAAAGAAAAAATAAAGAAAAAATACACGTGTGTTCTCTCTCAGGTGTGTGTGTGTGTATAAATACAGGTGTATTCTCAGGTGTGTGTATAAACACAGGTGTATTCTCAAGTGTGTCTGTGTGTATATGAATACAGGTGTTTTCTCTCTCAGGTGTGTGTATGTGTATATAAGTACTGGTGTATTCTCAGGTGTGTGTGTATAAGTACAGGTGTTCTCTCTCTCAGGTGTGTGACCTGTTGGACCTGTTGGGGGGGTCTGATGAGCCTCTGCAGCCCCGCCCGACTGCTCCCGCCCCCCCAGGCCTCGGCTCTGTGAGCAGCAGTGTTGGGGGGGACCTGCTGGACCTGCTGGGGGGTCTGGATCCGGCCCCAGGTAAGAGAGGGGAGGAGCCACTCTGCTGGAGCAGTGCTACCTGTGTACACCCCCCCCCCCCCCCCCCCCCGAGACCACTGTGCAATATAACCGTGTGTGTGTGTGTGTGCATGTGTTTGTGTGTGTGCGTTTGTGCGTGTCTGTGTGTTTGCGTGCATGTGCGTGTGTGTGCGTGTGTGTGTGTGCGTGCGTGTCTACGTTTGCGTGCGTGTCTATGCGTAAGTGTGTGTATCTGCAGCGCCTGGTGTGAAGGTGTACGAGAAGAACGGAGTGACTCTGACTCTGCAGTGTGACAGACAGACGGACACCAGCGTCACCGTCACCCTCGTCGCCTCTAACTCCTCCCACTGTGACATCACACACTTCACGCTGCAGGCGGCGGTGCCCAAGGTGGGTGTGGCTCGCGAGGCTGCGTGCCTCTCCCTGCCTGTCTCAGTCTCTCAGCTGTCCTTCAATGTGAAAATTCTAATTAAGAACAATTAGTGGCTTAATCAAGTCGTTACAATACAGAGCTTGTTACTGTGGTTTGGGGAAAGCGCCAGCATACACAGTGGGTCCGCCTGGACGAAGGCTGAGAAACTCATATATATAATATAAACATAAATATTTATACTATTATTTCTCTGCCCCTTTCTGTCTCCTTGTCCTTCTTATGGCCTGTCTACCTTTCTGTTTGCTCTGTGCCTCTTGCCCTTTCAACCCACTACCGTTGTACCCCTGAGCAAGGTACTCGCATTGCTTCAGTATATATCCAGCTGTGTAAATGGATGCAATGTAAGTCGCTCAGGATAAGAGCGTCTGCTAAATGCCTGTAATGTAATAATGTAACCCCTGACCTTTGACCTCCCTCTCAGAGCGTGCAGCTGCAAATGAAAGCTCCAAGCAGTGATGTCATACCCGCTGATGGACTGGGTCAGGTGACCCAGACTGTCCTTCTCAACAACCCCAACAAGGTGTGTGTGCTCGTTTGCTTTCTCCGTCGATCCTTTCTGTACGCTGCATATGTGTGTGTGTGAGAAAGACATCTGCTCTATGTCACTCTCTTCCCCAGGTGAGTCTGCGGATGCGGGTTCGAGTCTCATTCTCTGCCCAGGGCTCCACCTTTCAGGACACTGTGCAGATTGACTCCTTCCCCGCTGCGGCCTGTGAGTGACAGCTGTCAGTCAACCCACCCGCCCTTGCTGGTGAGGAGGTGGATTCTGCCCGTCGACCAATGAAATCATTCCGCCGTCCGGACCGGACTGACTAGCCCCCGTGACCCCGAACTCTGCAGACACGCCAGGCCAGCTCCTGTTCCAAAATGGATGCTCATCAATAATGTGCGACAGCTGTCTATCAGCGACACGGACGCATGCCACTGAACCACCTGGCCCCATCAATCACATCCAACAGGAAGTGAGCTTTTCACAGCACCCGGCCAATCCTGGCACCCAGTATTCCAGTCCCCTCCCCTCCCCCCTTCTTCTTCTCTTATCATCGGCCAGCTCAGCCGTCAGTCATTGGTAAAGTTGAACTGCTCTGAAAAAACTGACCCGATTGGGGGACAGTGTCGTTTTTTGTGTGAGACTGTTCAGGAGAGGGCGGGTCTTCTCAGAACTTCGGCCTCCCCCACGCGTCACGTCCGTGCAAATCGTCTTTGTCACCTGAGACGGGACCGGTGGGACCCTATTGGTCAGTGAGCCACAGGATTAACACCAACACTTTCTCCTGTTCTCACACTTCCCCCCCCCCAACCCCCCACAACAGTGTTATCATCTCCTTTTTTCCCCTCATTGAACTACAAAGCAGGTATCAGTCCCTTCCCTCAGAGGTATGAAAGTGGTTCTGTAAGCATCTACATGGGTTCAGACCCAGGAGAATCAATACAGAAAATGTCATGCACAGCGTAGGCACAAAGCTAATGTTGTTTGTGCCAGTATGCCAGGAAGACGTGCTGCCCTGGAGAATGTTTTTAAATTGGGAGGGGCACAATGTTCAACCTTACCCACATTATTTTACCTGAATGTACCTCCGAGAGGACTTTTATGCTAGCGTTGAGTAATGTTTAGATTTTTTCGATTCCGGTAACCATTCCCATTCTGCTTATCAAATCCTGTTATTATCGAATCCTGGCTTCCGATTCTTGTGATATTGTTCCAGTACGAAAAAGAAATCTGAATGTGTCTGTACGCAAAACCATCTTTATTTTCTGCAGATTTAGGCTGCCATAAAAAGTCATTTGTCATTTCGGTAAAAAAGTAAAATAGAGTGATCTCGGCACTTGATTAAAATTCTTTGCATTTCACTCATCGCGAAAATACATTTTCAGGATTCGATAAACGGATTCGATAAACAAATTCCAGGTTCTTGGAAAATCAGAACCGGCTCTCGACACCCAACCCTACTCTACGCTAACTTTTTTTTTCCCCAAAAAAAAAGGAGCATGTGTGCTCTTATGTTGAAAAATGTGGGAGTCCACCAATGCATCCCGATCAGCAGATGTGCTCCTAAATTATTTTTAGCACAGTTCAAACTTCAGGAGCGATCGCTCCTAAAATGGGAGCACTGTAGAGCCCTTCCCTGCTCAGGACGCACAATCCACAGTTGTACAGTTTGCTAAAACTCATAATGTACACTTCTCATTCTGTACGGGGGCGTCTGCTGCTCATACACTACTGAAACGGTGACGAGAGGGGACACTACTTATACTGTGGCACAAAATGTTTGGGGGAGGAGGGGGGGGAACAAATATGTTGTGTTGAGAATTAATCCTTGCTGTGTTGATTTGTTTTGGTTGGTTTGGGTTGTTTTATTTTTTAAATAAAAGTTGATTGAAAAGAGCAGACTGCTTTAAGGAAGACTAACAAAGTGGAGGAGACACAACGTTCACAGGAAGCAACCACTGTCCACAGGAAACTACAACTAAAATGATACAAGGCAAACTTAGAGAACTATACACTCCTGAGATTTTCAGGAAAAGCAAGCTCCTTAGGCATGCTGGACACACACACACACACACACACCCTGATGACTTGCACTGAAAACACAGACAGAGAGCAACAGCACACTTCACATTTTATTGATGACGCAATCGATCGGCGGTCTCCAAATGGCGGTGCGTTCACGGGTGCTCAGAAACGCGTGACCAACGTCCACCGATCTTTATAACCCACGCACGGGGCCGTGCTCTCCCTGTCTATCCCAGGGACATAAAGATCTGTGGAACCATGATTCTGTCCCTGCTGGGGGCAGCAGGGAACAAAAAAAAAGCATGAAATAAAATTTAAAAAAACATTCTGGAAATTTCAACATACTCTACGCACGTCTCTACACGCGTGAGCTTGGCGATCAGAAACCGGTGTCACATGGAATATTTTGGCACCAGACAGACACCAGGGCCCAAAGTACGGTGGAAACTCTGACCAGCAGGGAAGGGGTGGAGCTAGGTGCCACAGGTTTATGAGGCCCCGCCCCTTAGTGCCAGAACCAAGTGGAGCACAGAGCCCCCCTGGATCTTGTAGTCCGCAGCGGTCTTCTCATCATTCCTGAGAAAGAGAGAGAGAGAAGAGCTCAGTACAGCACGCGCACGAGCAGCGTTCACATGCATGTACATGCACGAGCGGAGTGCATGTGCATGTGCATGTACGTCCGTGAGCAGAGTGCACGTGCATGTACGCCTGCGAGCAGAGTGCACATGCGAGCAGAGTGCACGTGCGCGAGCAGAGTGCACGTGCATATGTGCACGGCATTCCCATTTTTTTTTTTTGGAGCCTATAGCCAAATCTAGCCAAAAGGGGTCCCATTTTTTGTCAGGGATGTCTTAGACCTTGCAATTAACCGGGTGTCAACAAGCACGCAAACATGGAGTAAATTATTACATTTGTTTCCCACTGTAGATGAGTCTCTGTTGCTGAGGTGGAATCCCTTCTTTCTCCTCTACTCTTTCTTTAATCCTTTCCACCTGAGAGAGAGAGATACATAAAGTCATCAAAAGAGGGTTACTACCTTTTATGCTCCTACTGGACAGTACAGTACATAACACAAACACTGAGAGCAGTTATATAGGCTACACACTGAGAGATTGGATACTACGGTACATTCATACTATACAGAGGGATGAGTGTAATTTAGTGTTAAAGACCCAGTCTAGCAGAGAAACGACGAACGAGTTTATCCACACAAACGTCTCTTCATACCTTGTCTGTGGGCTCAATATCAATCTCGATTTCTTTGCCGGTGAGCGTCTGGAAATAAGAACAGAGACACAATTAAAGCGGACAAAACGAGTAAAGGTACCAGGTGTTCTCTGTTCCCTTTCACAAATGAGGACACAGCCGTCGGGTTGATTCAAATATACCCCCCCTGCTTTCATCCGCCGTGTCTCCAGTCGCAACAGAGCTCGAACGATGGGACCAGTTTACCTGAGGCTAACTGTGAGACTAAGGTTTGATTCGGTGGACCTCTGAAACCGCTCCACATCGGCACACCTCTGGAACTTAATTTGGCTAGCTATGTCATTCTTAGATTTCATGCCGACAGTTTCACGTGCTGAAAGAATGACTATTGGATATTCCCATTCCCCTATATCAAGTCAGCACTACTTAGTTACTCAGCTAACTAACGCTCAGTAATCTACATAGGGTGTCACAAAGGTGTAATGCATCTATACATATACACCTCTTCGTTGGCGTTATTATGTTAGCTACCGTTACTTCACTCACCGAGGTAACACAGTTAGCTAGCCAGCTTGCAAAGATAACGCTGGATACTTACCTTAACCTTAATCAACATTTTCACGGTCTGTGTGGTTTCGAAATCCGAATATAGATTTTTTAAATACAATTAAAGAGTGCTTACAAGGATTTCTTAAAACAGATATGTTCTTATTTGCCTCCTACTAAAACAAACCGTGTGCCTTTTCAAGCTTATTTCTAAAGGGAAAATGACAACAATTTTACTTCACTTCCTGTGTAACGTGTAAAAAATCCCAGCGTTCTCAATGTTAGAGCTATGGTTCCGGAGAAAGAAACGGCTTGGTTGTTAAACAGTTACCATATCAAATGTCCAATATGGGCCTACTTGTTTTGGCACACTACCTAGCTTAAAAAGCATCGATGGAATATTTATTAATCGAACTATTCCGCGAAACGAACGTCCTAAAACTTTCTCTGGAAACTAATGGCGTGTATAACATTTGAACAGAAGAATCGCGGGATTTTTCGAAGCGTGTACAGGTGCGTGGACGTCACGGGGCAGCAGGTGGCATCCTGTTAATGATCTGTAATTAGTTTTCACCTAAGTCTAAAGGCAGTAGGCTACAAAGGAGATTCGTTTCGTGTAAATGAATTGCTTATGGCGAGGTGTTTTGGCCTTGACTGTTGTGGCCACAGCCATCGCTACGACTTACGATGGCGGTATAAACTATTTAATATTTCCGTGATTGCATGGCTTTGATTATAGGACTACATTATTACTTTTGTTTACTTTATCGTGTTTTGATCTAAAGAGCCACAAAGTGAAACTGGTATTTGGTCTCTGCGCGTTTCCTACTCTACGGTTTAAAATAAACGGCTGTCAGATAATTTTTTATTTTATTTTTTCCATCACATTTGATTAGATTGGACTGATCTAACAGGTTCACCTTCATTTGAATCTCGGCTGATGCTATATTTCCTCCCTAACAGATGTCCATATTGAGTGCAGTAACTACACCGTTGGAGTGACATGGAGGGTGGGTCAGCATGTGGAATTCTCACGCGTCTTCCTCGGGAGCTGCTTTGCAACCAACGTCACGGAGCTTCCGGATGGAAGCATGGAGATCGCGTTCAGAGTCCGACTCGACGAATGTCGTCTAAAGCGGCAGGTAGACGCCTCTTTTAATTTAGTAGGGCAGTTGAGTAGGACCACCGGATCAGCAATATAAACTGGACGCTTTCCCTCCCTCAAGATAACAGCGAAGTGGGTGACTTACAGTACCAGGCTAACCTACAAGCCGTTACCCAAGCCGGAACCGCCTGTATTCTCAGTTCCTGTTGAGTGCGAGTACAGAAGGTAAGGGCAAGATTGTCCGTTGATTATTTTTACTCGGTGCTGGGGATGTTGGTCCCCGTGGTGATCCCCGTCAAACCTGTGAAGTGCTTCTTTTTTTTTTTTTTTTTTTTTATGTCCCAAAATACCTTAACTTCCTGAAATATTGTGTCTTTGCCGTGTACAGACCTATGGGCATGTTCCCAGGATTCATGGACCCATCCTTTGGCACTGCGTTTGGGCACGGAAGCCTGCTGTTCTTCATGGGGATTGCTAACGGTGAGCAGCATCTCTGACGAGCACGGGTGAAAGCCGGAGGGCCTGACTTGTCCGAAGTCATGGTTGAAACGGTCGGGTTGCAACACACCGTTATCATTCTCCAAACGGGAGCAAACGCATGTCCATTTGTTGCCAAACGCATGTCCCAAACTGGTTTGCAGTGAGCAGGGACGCTAACTAGAGAGAGAGAGAGGTGGTCAGCGTCCTGAGCGCGCGTGCACCTGGTTTTTTTTCCTGCAGGTGACTTCAGTGGGCCGGCCCAGTCCTCCACCTTCTACCTGGGCTCCCTCATCCCCATCTGGGCTGCAGTGGACCAGCAGGCCCATCTTCCCCTCCTGCTGCTGCTGGACGAGTGTGTGGCAGCGACCACTCCAGAACCGGACCCCTCCGGGCCCGTCTACCCCGTCATCGCCAACGGGGGGTGAGGGGGGTTAGGGGTTGGGCTGGGACGCCCTGGCTTGTTTAAGGGTGCTCTCTGCTGGCAGTGAGGTTCTGCCAAAATCGGATCATTGGTCGGAAGTATCATCCTCACTCTGTCATTTCGCTGATCTGAGGCGACTGACTGACCCACCTGTGCTCTATAGATCAGGTGAAGGACTGGTATGTTTAGATGTAACACTTACTCGTTCACATTTAGCAGGCTGAAGAACCTCCACAAGGGGGAGCTCTTGGAAATCATGGTGCTTCACATCAATGACACTGTGTCTTTATTGAAACAATACTGTAACCCTCCAGGGCTGGAAATGTATAATGCTGCAGTCTTTCCTCCCACCTCCTTCCCTTTTAAAGATGTCTGCTGGACAGCAAGTTTGGGAGCTCCAGGTTCCTGCCCAGACAGCGAAGCTCGGAGCTACATCTTTTTCTGCAGGCCTTCCGTTTTGCCGCGGGACAGGAAGTGAGTGATTTTAGAGAAGTTTTGTGAATGAGGCTCATGGTGCCTGGGTGAAGTTACCATATAGGGAGGGGGACGGCCAGTCTTGGAGCTTGCGGAACATCTGAGATCTGGCTGAAATGTAGGGTTTGAAGATTGGTGACCCCCCCCCCCCCCCCCCCCATATTACCTCACTCTGCCCCAAACGCCCAGGTGTACCTCCACTGCAGGATCGTTGCCTGGGACCCACAGGGACTGGACAAGAGGAGGAAGGCTTGCCAGTACAACAAAGAGCTGGAAGGGTAGCTATGGCAACGCACGCTGCTGCCGCCGATGTGCACTGGCAACTTGTTTACTTTGTGTTTCTATGCTACTTCATCGCGTTTAGCGAGGCGCTAACATCCCGACCAACTTTCATTAGCATCTGACTATGGTCTCTCAACAGACCAGGGTCCAATGCTGTATGTATGTACGTACAGCGTTATATAAAAGACCTGCACTCAGTGATTTTTAAGAGGGTAATTAGGTGTAAGCTTAGTGCCATCTTCAGTGAAATGGCATTATGGTTTCCAATGTGTCGGCTCCCTTGTCTAAACGGCCAATTGAAGAGGAACCAACAGGGCCTCTTTGAAAGGAGGATATTGAGCACTTCACCGACTTAACTGGCAGGACATTCAAAAACCTTGAGTGACTCAAGGGCCAATTAAAAAAAGTCAATGGTTTAAAACCGTTATTAATTTTTTCAGTGATTCAACCATTTTGACACTAACGTTATTACAGGTCACAGAAAATTTATAACAAGATGGTTATTTTCATAATTGTGTGATTGTAGAGTTTATTAAAGTGTTAAATTGTCTGGCATTTGTATGGGTGTGAGATTTTTCTGTCTGTAGCATTTAAATATGTTTTGTGCATGTGAGCCTGCTAGTTGGAGATAGTTGATGTGATGTCATCTCTTTTTTTTTTTTTTTTTTTTTTTTTTTTTTTTTTTTAAAAGGTGGGAGCTCTTGGACAATCCTTCCCAGAGTTCCCTCTGTTCCTGCTGTGATTCTCACTGCATGTACAAAGAGAGGCGGAGCCGGAGCTCGGACTCAGGTATTTCCTGTTACTGCTGTACCTTACGCACCTGTGTGGCGATGTTCATCTCGTGGCCAAAAGAGTAGCCGTGTGAGAAATTGGCTTCATGTGAACCAGGTGTTTTCAAACTCGGTCATGGGGTGGGGGGGGGGTGTTATGGTGTTATTCTAGGGTTTATTCATGAGGGTGAAATTGGTATTGATCGTCTAACTATGGGTAAGATTTCCCTAAAAGCTGGACTACCCCTTTAAATCTGCCGTATGTCACATCACCACCAAGTATAACCGAAGTTCTTGCCCAAAGTTTAAACCTCCTTAGGAGGGATGTACGAAACCCTTCAGGGTGAACTTGCTGTTCAACACGGATTTCTTTACCAAATGTTCTATTAAATCCCTGATCTTTTTTTTTTTTTTGTCCAAGCGTAATTGTAATGAGCTGATAATTGTTTTTAGCCTTAATGTTATTTGTTTGTAAAAGGGGCGGGGAGGTTCCGTTTTTAGCGACCGTCTCGTTCTCAGGGGCGCAGGGTGTGACCCACACGGCCACGCTTGGACCCCTCACCATCATCGACGGGTCTCGGGGATGCCAGCACTCCGAATCGGGGAAGTGTCCCGTGCCAGAACAAGGTCAACCAACTTGCCCTTTTGACTTTCCGGCAAAAGTCCTTGAGGACCTGATCCTGGCTTCCGTTTACAATTTCGGCTCAACGGACCCTGAACTTTTTGGAGCAACTGCTACCAGCTCGGCAGTAGTTTAAGCCTTGAGCGTGGAACTGCTCTGCAATGGGAACAGTTGTCGCCTCTACCTGAGAGTAGCCTTTCCCAAGCTCTCCTGCGCTTCCATGGTCCAGAGCAGCGCTTCCCAATTCTCTCCTCGGGTGGCCACTTCTGGACCACAGGTATGCACACAGGTGTTTGTGTTCCATCACAGCCATACCTGATGTGACTAATGAAGGCAGTCTATGGCTGTATCGGGTGTGCTTGCGATGGAACTCCTCGGATGCCTGGGTCCAGATGGGGGGTACCCGAGGGGAGATTTGGGAACCACTGGTCTGGAGATTTAAACTCTTATGTAAGTTGTAGTTGCCCCTTGACCACCTATACTGGGCCAACTACACATACTTGCACTGCATTTTATCAGGCTGGCCTCAAAACCAGTTTCCTGTGGTGGTGGTGGGGGGGGGGGGGTTGTATAGTCCAAGAGAGATGGCAAATGCAAGAAGTGCAGAATTGATTGACAACTTGTCAGTCCCGGTAGAACATTAAATGAAGTTGGTTTGTTGTGTGGAGAGAGTTCTTTGGTTAGCTTAAGCAAGTTGAGGACAGGCTCCACCTCTTGGGGGGTTTATACCTTGTTCTCCCACTGCTTCTGAATTTTAATGTTCTCTCTCTATCTCTCTATCTACAGAGGACTGGAGGCCATGATTTGATGTAGCCAGAGTTTGGTAAGCTTTCTGGGGTTCTGCCATTACCCGAGCGGTTCCCATCATTGGTTCTGGTGCACCCCTCTGTGTGCTGGTTTTTGCTCCAACCACAATGGCAATCCCCAAATTTTAACAAGCTGTTCGTTTTTCTTCATTTGGTGCTTTTCATATTTAGAGCGATTATTTACCCACTTTTATGTAAGGGGTAACAAATATTTTGGACCAATTGAAAGACTAGGTTAATCAACAGACTCCTGAACATGTAGCTGAACACGTGTTTAATTTCCTGAAATTTATTGACAAAATACAGTTTGGCTTTATCATTTGCTTTGTCTTTGAATTCTTTATCTTCTACATTGTTAGTGTCATGGGTCTGGTGTCCAAACTTTGTCCAATTAGAAGCCTATTGATTCAATTGTTTTCTATGTAGTGCAGTATGAACATGGGGATTTTATTCTCCATGGCACACATTGCAATTTCTGACAATGTGGTTTAAGAGGGTAAACAATCAATCTACACATGAAAAGCTCCTAATTAAGAAAAATGAATGACTTGTTAAAATTCTGGGATTGCAATTGTGTTTGGAGCGGGAACCAGCATACACAGGGGTACCCCAGGACCGAGGCTGAGAAGCACTGCTCTACCCCAGCAGCACCTCTCATCCGGTGTCTCCTGCTCCAGGTGATGTGCGTACCTGCTGCAGGTGTCTCTGGGCAAGGCTGGATGGGGGCAGGTGGCGCCGAGGCTGACCTGTGGCACTGATCCAGCAGAGGGCGCCAAACAAAATCCTCTGGTGTTGATTTATTCTTTGCCTTCCTATTTTTTATCAAAATAAACACCAGAATACTTTGGCTTTTTGTTGGAAAGAATTTGTTCTGGAGTCCTTTGATTGCCTTCACTTTTTTTTGTGTTTAAAGATTTTAATGTGAGATTTCACAGTATGAATGTATTAAATGTGTGCCAGACATCTCATTGTGGGGTTTGTGCTTCACACACTTAAGAATTTCAAAGTTAACTTACACATTCTGAAGGGGAGAAAAAATTATAAATACTTGTGTATACATTGTACCCACAACCTGAATATGTAAACGGTCGGCAATATAATGTTTCTGTTCCCACGTACTTCCACCAGTCGCACACCAGAGCAACAAACCAGTCAGATCACAGCACCTTCGATCCAGGCACAAGGGGTGAAACTGGCTTCTCGGTCAAAACCGTGAAATTTGGAACAAAGTGGGCATTTTGGCTGTACAACGCTGGTTGTGTAGGGCTGGCTTTTGTTCCAACCAATTACCTTAGTTTCTGACAGCTCTATAAACTAAACTGGTTCTCTCCTGTACTCAAACACAGTAAAGTCTTTAGGATGAATTAATGAATTTATTTGACCATTTAAAAACGAGATTTCTTAAGACTGTACTGACTGTAATCCTTTAAAATGTTTTGAGGATATAAACACAAGAGCCAGCAGGCTTATTTCCATTGTGGTCCTCTAACATTAAAACAAGCACGACAAAACATCCAGTACAACACAGTTAATGTATTATAAACGGAGATGAGACGGCAATACATTCACCACAGGAAAGACATCAGATTGGAAGATTATATTATAAAAACAATGATGGTTACAGTTTTTAAACAGCCATCTTTTCAAGGATAACTTATTAAATAATTCTCTGATGCACAAGATTTGAATTCAGAGGAAAGTCTATTCCACTGAACCACAGCTCTGTACTAAAAGGTATTTTTCCCATTAGGCTTTTAAATGTACAGGGAACAAAATCAGTGAGACTGCCTTCAGTTGCATATTTATGGATGTCTCTGATGCAAGTAAAATACTTTACCAAATAACTTGGTAAAGAGTAATTTACAATTTTGTATGTAAGCCTCATAGTAATCTCCATGACCGTTTTGTCTAGTCTACTATAAACCATTTAACTTCCTTAAAATGAGAATCAACTAGATGAGATACACTTGGAGTATAGCTGGTGTTTACACAAATGTCAGCTCAAGATATGACTGAGCTAAGAACAGAAGTTGGCACAAAATCCTGAAACGGATCAGCCAATGTTGTGTTTTAACCAGAGTGACTCCCACAAAGGACAGCAAAAAACGGAGACCTGCAACACAAAAGCCACACCCTTGTGTTCATTAAGCAGGGCTGCCCAAATCATGTTCCTGGTGATCCACTGTCGTGTAGGCCAGGTTTTCACTCAAACCCTGAAAAACAGCACACCTCATTCAACAGCTAGAGATCTCTGAGCAGCTAATTAGTCGAATTAGTGTTGAAATGAAAACCTATAGGACAGCCCATTTCAAACCGTAACTGATTCAATTGAGAATGAGGTTGGGCAGCTATCAGATCGAAGGCGAATTCGTAATTGAAAAATGACGTAGGCATCTGACGCTATACATTCCTACTGCTTACAAAGGCTGGCATTTCTTTAGCGGGGCATAATGCTGGCATCCCTTCAAAGTTTTCCGGACTACTTCAGGAGCATTTTCACGTGGTGGCGAAATTGGGACGGATTTCTGGGAGCGGGTTTATCAACTCAAGTGAGACAGAAACTTTTAATTACCGCACACAAACACCTCTGAACGGGACATTTAGATTCAGAACAGTGTGCGGTCTTTTGAGGCGTACCGGCGCTGTTTGCACTACCGTAAGCAGTAGTAGTAGTGCAAGCATATTAAAGAAGATTTATAGGCTACGTTAAATCTACAAGTCGTTACATTCAATAAAAAATGAATTAACGAAGGTCTACGTTACATGTAGATAAACACTCGATACTAGACCGTTCTTGCCCCACTTGTATGTTACAGCTGAAATCAGTTACCCGCAATCAGATCGCGTTAAAAAAACGGCTTTTTTTCTTCTTTGTTACTCTAGAGATGACGCCGGTGCAGTTTGGCGTGGTCCTTTTGGTCGTAGCGGGCTATGCTTTGGTCCATGCAGGTAACGTTTGTATCAACAATTGAGTCTTCCCCCACCCACCACTCTTCCGTTCTTTTTTCTACCCTGTGTATGTTTTTTTTTTTTTTTTTTTTTTCCCTCTCTCTCTCTTCTTCCTGACTACTAGAAGTTTCGGTGGAATGTAGCTGGAATGACACCGTAATTGTGAAATGGACGGAACGGCAGCGGAAGACTGGGAGTCCAGACCCCTACATCCTCCTGGGTAACTGCTTGCCCACAACGACTGCTGACGGGAAGGGGGGAGAGATGGAGACCGTCTTCAGCACCCAGCTGGACGATTGCCGTTTCAGGCGAATGGTACTGTTCTCCGTCTGGCGTGGTTTTTTTAGGTTGTCTGGCTTTTTAAAAAAAAAAAAAAAAAAAAAAAAAAATTTTTTTAAATCCGGATCGAAACGGACTAGCACGTGTGCTAGCACGACCCCCGGCTGAAAATTCCAGCAAAGACTTAAGTGGGTTATAGCTGGTCTGTGGCTGGTAAAAGATGGTTAGCTGGAGGCCAAACTGGTGGACTAGCTGACTATGGGCTGCTCAGGTGGTGAACAGTTGGTCGAGGTCAAGTTTCAAAAACATAGCTTAAACCAGCCGAAGATGGTTTACGCTGGAATTTTCAGCCGGGTGCTCCCAACCACTGACTTGAAGCATTCCAATTTTAAGCAGAGCTAATTTGAGTAGTTTGGGATTTATTAGCGGTGATGTCACAGCATGCCTGACTCGTTTATGAACTCCTCTCCTCAGATAACTGAAGACCAGGTAATCTACTCCAATGAGCTGAGCTACAGAGCTGGAGCCACTCAGACTTTTTATCCGGTCACGTGTGTTTATCCAAGGTGAGCATGAGGGGTCAGCTGTGTGTGCTCTGACTTCCAATACTTCACGATTGCTGTTACCTGCTTGCTATACACACTCTCCATAGCAGCCAGTAACATGTCTTCAATAGCTTGTGGTTCTGTGGTTTAACCCAGGACTGCCCATCCCTGTTCCTGGAGATCCACTGTCCTGTAGGTTTTCATTTCAACCCTAATTTGGCATGCATGATTCTGCTAATTGGCAGTGCAATGAGATCTCTAGTTAGTGAGTGAGGTGTGCTCTGTTAGAGTTGGTGAGAACCTACAGTGCAGATCTCCAGGATCAGGGTTGGGCAGCCCTGGTTTAACCACTGATGTAACCAGAAGCATTGGAAAGAATTTGCTGCTGTACAGTAGTCTTGTCAGTTTCAGTAACTGTTCTGCACATGGGCGTTAAAGCTCTGTCCAGTATACCACCGTGGTTGGGTGGACACCCCCCCCCCCCCCCCCAAAAAAAAGTTGACAAAGCTGCTTCTAGGGATGAGGACTACAGAAGGGGGGGGGATATTTCTGATTTAAATTTGTTGCCACACACTGAATGATCTCTCCTGCGCCCCAGGCCTCAGGATTGGGGTCCCCCCTTGTACACGCCGACCTGGCTGCTGCAGGAGTCCGGAGACCTGCGCTTCCACATGGCACTCATGAACGGTGAGTTCTGGCTCCGAACTGAGTCGGGTCGAGCCATGGGGCCCCTGACACCTCAAGCTTCTCGCCCCGGGGGTCTGCAGCTCTGGTCCTGGGGGGCCACAGGTCCTGCTGGGTTTGTGTTGCTTCATTAATCAACTGGAGCAGTCGATTAGTTACCTTGCTTCACGTGGTTACTTGGGTCTCTTTTTTTTTTTTTTTTTTTTTATTTTTATTTTTTTTTATATATAGCTTGTGGCTCTCCAGGGTGCCTGGGTTGCAGACCTCATATCTTTCAGAGCAGAAAAGTATTTAAAGCCTTTGGGTGTTGCATGATGTATGTAAAATCACGGAAGACAGACTACAGGTCGTTTAGCAGCAAAAACCGCTTTGAGTAACCTGCTGCATGGGGTTTCCCCTTTTGTCACCTACTTCAAGTAATTGCGCACCTGATTTGCAGAAAGGTAAATTCACAAGTAACAAGGGGAGGGAGAGAGGGGGAGAGAAGTCAACATTGGAAAAGCTAACCAAAGAATAATTAGAACCAAAGCCAGTGTACCAGGACAATATGAACCAAGTGGTAAAACGTATTTTAGTGGCCTGCATTTTGATGTCTAATTTCTCTGCAATAGCTTTTTAAAAAATTTTTTTTTTTTTTTTCTCCCTCCGTCCCCTGCAGGTGACTTCAGTGGGCCGGCCCAGTCCTCCACCTTCTACCTGGGCTCCCTCATCCCCATCTGGGCTGCAGTGGACCAGCAGGCCCACCTTCCCCTCCTGCTGCTGCTGGACGAGTGTGTGGCAGCGACCACTCCAGAACCGGACCCCTCCGGGCCCGTCTACCCCATCATCGCCAACGGGGGGTGAGGCGTCTTGACCAGTTGTGGCTGAGAACCTGTGAAATCCTTGTTTTGTTTTTTTTTAAATGCCGCAGGGCTGTCTTGTGTTTTTGTTCAGTTAGAATAATTTGAAATCCCCAACCCCCATTGCCCCCTCCCAAAGTAGTTCCTGGTATCAGGGGTCAATTTCAGCTGGCATGCCCCCATTCATTTCACCTGGTAGTCTATAATCAAAAGTAACCCCTTTCTAAAGGAATTATTTGCCATATATAGTACATTAAATGACTGAGCTGATCAGTACGTGTGTGTGTGTGTGTGTGACCTGTTTCTTAGCTGTTTAATGGACAGTAAGATCGGCAGCTCCATGTTTCGTCCCAGAGTGAAAACCTCTGAACTTGAGCTTCACGTGCAGGCCTTCAGATTCTCCCTTGGAGCTAATGTGAGTCCTGGGGGTCGGGGGTCAGGGGTGGGCCGAAGGAGTTTGGGTAAATTTGGCTGGCTAACATCTCATCTGTTTACTCACCACCACTCTCTCTCTCCCTCTCTCTCCCACCCAAAAGATCTATATCCACTGCAGACTGTCTGTTTGGGACCCAGAGAGCCTTGATGAGGGCAAAAAGGCTTGTTTCTACGGCAAAGACGAAAAACGGTAGGAGGCACTTGGGTTGTCTTTACGTTTTCCTCCATTTGCATCTCTACGTTCAGGCTTGTTCTGAGTGACCTGGACAGATCACACTTTCGTAGTCAGTTTTTTACGGCTGGATATTATTTAAAATGGCGCCGTCTATGCTGGTATGGACTTGGCAATCGCTGGCGAGGAGCCAGCGGACATGAGTTTGGAGCTTGCTAAAGATGATGCATGAAGGGTGCCTGTGTCTCGCACAGGTGGGTGCTCCTGGATGACCGTTCCCAGGATTCCCTCTGTTCCTGCTGCGATTCCCACTGTGGGTACAGGAAGACGCGTGGCCTGCGCTCAGGTGGGTGGATTGGTGTGATGTTCGGTGGGTGGACAAGTCCACAATTGATTCTGCTACAGTGAGCACCCCCCCCCCCCCACCTTTTCCTCCAGGTTTCCACGGGCTGACCCATAATGCCACTCTCGGTCCGCTGGTCATCCAGGACGCGCGAGAAACGAGCCTCAACGCATCGGCGAAGTCCCTGAGGACGGCTGGGTTTTGAATGGGCCTGGTTTAAACTGCAAATAAACATTCAGTGGCACACTTGAATGCCTTCCCCCCCCCCCACCCCCCTCCAAAATAATATGCCTGTCAGGTGAACCGGCCACTTGGGTGCTTGCGATTGCAGTACGACGTAGCATGTGGAGCTCGTGGTTAGCAATGAACATACCGGACGCGCACTCCGTATCCTAAGGGTAATAAATATATTCCCTGAACATGCATTTGCTGTCCCTTTGTTTGTCCGATGCCTGCTGTATATTTAAAGTACAGTTAAGAGCACAATCTGTTTGTTCACTGCTAAGGAATAGGCTACTAATGACTGTAAAGCTCTCTGAAGTTGGCTCAGCCAGTTGCTGGCCTTTTTTTTTTTTTTTTTTTTTTTTTTTTTTTTTTTTAAAATGGGAACAAGGCTACAAAATTGCTTGATAACCATTGGTTTTGTTGTGTTTATAATTTTATTTCATTTAAATAGAGCTGCGGAACATAGTCCTATGTTCCCCAGTTCCTATCGGAGAGCACATATGTAGAGCTGGGGAACATAGGAATGACCCTGGGGAAGCCCACCCCATGACTGGTTGAGTAAAAGTCAGGGGAATATCATAATTCAAAGGATTTGTTTAAGAAGAGTAGTGTCTGTAAGTTGGGTAGCCACCAAGGATCTAGGTGAGCATTGTAGTATAAATTACACGTCTGAACTTTATACTGTAGTGAGACTGTCGCTAGTCGGCCACAGAAGGGCTAGGTTATCTAACATGTATCATGCGTTCATGATTTCACAGTAGTGCAGTATAAAAGGGCTGTAATCTGTGCTTCTGAGTCAGTCTGATTCTCTGCATATTTGGGAACTGGTTTGCAAAAAAACGCAGTAAGTATTCTATAACTGTTTTTATACAGTCTACGATCTCGATGCCCATATCAAATTAAACAAATAGACACTACTTATGACAATTCAGTTAGAAAATATAGCTCAGGGTTGCTTGAAATGGAAACAGAATTTTCTTAAATTGTGGCGCATCAAATAAACAAATATACACTTCCTGTTACAATTGCAAAATATAGCTCAGGATTCCTTAAAATTAACAGTGATTTTTGGAAATACATTTTGTACTTACTGCGCCTTTCTAGCGCCCCCTCTTGGCCATCGATTGGCATATGTTCCCTTTTGGGGAATTATCTTTGTCAGCACTCTGATAGGATTATTGGACGACCGAGAAAAGGAATGTTGCCGTTTACTCGTACTTGTCAGGGCTTAAGTAAATTCATTTAATTTAGATTTATAATGTAAGGGTGGTGCATAAGTTGTTTTAAAGGTAGGCTCTTATCGCTTATTGCGTAACGACTTTTTTTTTTTCTTTACCGTAAACCGTGTATTGTAAGAGACTGCTGTTTTACGTTGTGTGCTATAGCCAGAGACCGTAGGGGTATAACGCAGAGCGCGACCTTTGTTACAAATCATTTGGCAGGCAAATCACGAAACCGCCACATTCACAAGTGCACGACCGAAGTTCAACTGTTCAGCTGTTTGACGGCTTGCGCTTGGGAAGGTAAGGTGCACATGCACAAGGTGTTTTGACAAGTAAGTTTTAGTTTAGGCTGTTGCTACGGAAATGGCAGCGCGATATCATGGAATATCTATTTGACAAAAAAACTAGTTACTAGTTAAATGACTTGAGAGAAAACACTCCTCGCCGCTGTGGGTTTTTACGTTCATGGTCGTCTTGCTGCGTTGTGGCTAGCCTGTCGTGCGCACGTATGATGCCCCACACTCGCCAGTCAAAGCTAGCTCTCTAGGTATCTTACTAACGACCTAGCCATCTGCTGTGTGGATCACGTACAATCGACAGATCACCAACACGGGGAAGCCATCTCGTTGCCTGTGCTGGTGATGAAATGGAAGAGATTTTTAAATGATTTAATTCGGAATATTTTGGCACAACCAGAAATCTGTACCAGGAGGTTGTTACTGAGTAATGACGCACACTCCCACTTTCTAACCGTTGATATTGAATAATGTTGCTTCGTCTTCAATTGATGGCGCTATTTCACCAAAGCCACTTTTCAGCCAAATCATGGTTGTATAAGATAAAAATGTTAAAACGCATATCTCCTGTAAGTTGAACATACCAGTGCCGCTGTTTTTATTTTTCACATTGTTTCTTTGAAGTAATACTGTTGACTTCAATTTCAGGTAATTTATGTTCCCGTCCTGTTAGTGTCTTTTGGTTCAACAATTTGAAAGTATGACATGGCTGTCCATAGACTCATGCGGAATGGCCTAAATATTAGTTTGCACTGTATTCCGCGATGCACATATAACGCGTAACACTAGCCCATTGTCTCATTAAAGAAAAGATGGTTTGTTCAGTGCTGTCACCATGAGAAAACAAACATGCACACTGAAAAGCTACTGTTGTAAGTAAAAATTTCATGGACAGTGAGTCGGAGGGCTTCAAAAAAGAGGTTATTTTTGTAATCTAACCATGTGACCATATGGTTTCCGATGGGCCAGGGCCGCCTAAATTGTATCCTGCTGCGCTCATTTATCTTGGCGGAACTTCCACACCCCATTGTAAATGCCCACCGAGGTAGTTCTGGCCTATCTATTTCTATACAAGCCCAACTATATCAATATTTCTACATTGCTGTTAGGGATTTGCGTGTAGGGGCATTGGTATGTCTCTCCTTTTCTCTGTCCCTGCCTCTCACTCACTATTTTCTTTCTTTTTATTTATCTCTGATTCTGTCGTTTCCAGTCGATGGCGCTCTCCGGGTGGATATGTCTGGTTACAGGGGCCTCCAGGGGTATTGGGAAAGGCATTGCCCTGCAGCTGTCCGAGGCCGGAGCGACGGTCTACATCACTGGCCGCCGGGAGAACACCTTACAGGAGACAGCTGTGGAGGTGCGTTTACGGCGGCCATTTGAGTGAGGTCGGACAGCGGCTGCCATTTGTTTACATGAGGCCAGATGGCGGTGGCCATTTGAGTGAGGTCAGACGTGAAATAGTGATTTCTATTTGTGTTCAGAGTCATGGTGAGAGGGTGCATGTGTTTGTTGTGACTTGAGAGAGAGGGTGCTAATTTCTGCAAACACCTGAATACTGTCCTCCATGTTGTAGATTTTGACTTATGTTTTTTAAGCTTTTTAATTTCTCACTCGATTTCTCTTCCTCACTGATGTGGCTGCAACTCTCATCTCTAAGCCTCTCTCTCTCTGTCTACCTCTCCTTCTCCTGCTTTTTTTTCCCCACCCGGACTTTTATCTGTTTAGCCTGCCTGTCAGTCACACTTCACCTCCGATCCCATTGGCAGGTAAAGGAGAGGGGCGGGGGCTGCATACCAGTGGTCTGTGACTCATCAAAGGAGGATGAAATCAAAGAGCTCTTTGAGCGAATCAACCGCGAGCAGAAAGGAAGACTGGACATCCTGGTCAACAACGCCTATGCAGGTGTGCAGGTCAGTGACATCATCAGACTGAGCCAATTGTTGCAGGGGTAGCGTCGTAGCATAACGACAAGGGAACTGGGCTAATAACCCAGAAGTTTGTTTTTTGTTTTTTTTTTTGTTTTTGTTTTTTTGACTGTATTAAAAACTCAAATGCTTTTATTTTATACTATTTTATACTTTTATTTTTTTAATTTTATACTAGAAGTTGTAGGTTAAATTTCCAGTTAAGGCACAGCTAAATATTACCCTCCAATAAAATAAAATCAATTTTATTTGTGTTGTAATTTTTACAGAATGTCACAATGATGCTTCATAGAGTAGCAGAAAAAGAATAAAAATCAGGTCTGACCCCCCAGACAGCAAGCACTTGATGTAAAAAAAAAAAAAAAATCCCCAGTTGGGGAGGTTACAGCTGAGGTGATAAACTAGCACTATATCCTGCACTGCTGTCATTTTAAAAAAATCCACTCGGAACTAAAAAATCTAAGATTGCTTTTTTTGTGATTGTGCAGGCGATATTTGAAAGCATGGGGAAGAAGTTTTGGGAAGTGGACCCCTCCATTTGGGACTGTATCAACAATGTAGGCCTCAGGTACAAAGAGAGAATGAGAATTATAAAAAAATCTATTTACAGTTTAGTCAACTGGCCAACGCTTTTATCTAACGTGACTTACAAAAAAGTGAAATTAATATAGTGAGAAAAAAACCACAAGGTGAAATCATAAATACTGGCAAAAAGAGACTAATTGCGCCTAGATTAAATTTAGTCTAAATAGACAACAAATGAGACAGAAAGAGAGAGAGAGAGAGAGAGAATGGGAGAGGTGTAGAGCAGGGTTGGGCAGTACTGGCAACCTGGAGGGCTGGTGTGTTTGCAGATTTTTGGTTCCACCAGTTAACTTGGCTAAGTTGTCTAATTGGCTGAACATACCAACTTTGGTTCTCTTTTGTAGGTTAGATCACAGTACAGTGTTTCATACAGGAATGCAAGAACAGCCTTCGGCTGTCATTTGTGCGCTTATCGAGAAATGTAGCTATAAAATGCCAGGCCATGTAAATGCTGGGACTAATTAAGTCATTGAAGCCAGAAGTTGCCCACCACCTATTAATCAGACTGACTGCATTTTCCCTCCTGTCCTCTAGGGGGCACTACATCTGCACAGTGTACGCTTCCAGGCTGATGGTGGCACAGGGCCGGGGGCTGATTGTGGTCATCTCCTCTATGGGGGGGCTGCGGTACCTTTTCAACGTGCCCTATGGTGTGGGAAAGGCAGCGGTGGGTACCTGTCTCTCAGACTGGAACCGCGTGTGATTGTTTCTCTCGTTCCACGTGCAGGGGTAGCGCAGTGCTAGCGATCGCACACGACTTCACTGACCCCGTTCTCTCTGTACGCACGCTCGCGCTCTCTCCTCCAGAGCTGTACATCTAAGCTCCAACACCCGTCCGTCTGTTTCTTACCTCCCGCTCTCGCTCCTCTCTGCTTCTCTCTCACCATCCTCTTCACTTCAGTCCAATCCAAAATGGTTCACTGGCATGGCATACCAATGGAGGCACGGTCAACAATCCTGCCGCCCTCGGAAATGTGTTTATTAAACATTGTTCCCTCCCCTCTCAGTTAAATTCTGTTTCACTCTCTCTCTCCTTCCCTCCCTCTCTGTCTCTCTCTCCCCTCCCTCCCTCCTTCTCTCTCCCACCACTCTCTCTCTCTCCCCCTCCTTCCCTTCCTTTCTCTCTCTTACCTCCCTCCTCCCCTCTCTCCTCCCTCCCTCCTTCTGTCCCTCCTCCCCCTCTCTCTCCCTCTCTCCTCACTCTCTCCCTCTCTCCCTCTCTGTCTCCCTCCACTCTCTCTCCCTCCCTCCCTCCTCCCTCCACTCCCTCTCCCTCCCTCCCTCCCTCCCTCTCTCTCTCCCTCCCTCCCTTCCTCCTCCCTCTCTCTCTCTCCCTCCCTCAGTGTGATAGGCTGGCTGCAGACACAGCGGTGGAGCTGAAGAGGTCGGGCGTGACGTCGGTCAGCCTGTGGCCTGGAGCGGTGAAGACGGAGCTGATCACTCAGTTTGTCGAGAGTGAGACTTCAGTCAGCGTAGCCCCCCACACACAGGTGGGCAACGAGGGCTGTGTTCGCTTCTGGTTTCCATGCCAACGTCTGGCTTCGATTACCTGATCAGCCCTAACATTTACGCCATCTGACATTTTAAGGTGGGACACATTACACGGTTTTTCCAATCGTGCCGTAAGTGACACTAAAAAGACTGAGAAGCGCACATTTAACTGACGCAGATTTCCAGTCTCTTCTGTCAAGCACACGTAATGATGGCTGTCTTTTGAGGAGCACAGATCTGAAGCTGGAGACTAGACGGATGCAGTTCTCTCGCGAGAAACGCGATTCTTCTTATTTTCGCACCGAAACAAACGTGGAGCCCATACAGCTGTCACCTGTCGGTTTGTTTGCAGTAACTTGCAGAGTCAATACTGTACAGACACTCTTCGTTTTTTATCGCTCCAGAGAGCACGTTCATTCAGCTCAGCCAGCACCCCAGAACCTGCACGTGCACCGGCCCTCCAGAACTGGCACTGCCCACCCCTGCCCCGGGGGGTGCCGGGCACGTGCTCACCCGTTTGAGCTGGGGTGTAGAAGGGGGTGGTGTTGGGTCAGTGTACTGCCCATCAGAATGACCCTCTTTTGAGGAGACGCTTCGCTGGTCTCCTCCGATGTTAGGACACTGGGGGGGGGGGGGGGGGGGGGACACACGAAGATCGGTGTCCGGGGCACAGGGGAGACGAGGTGGTAGTGGAGGAAAGGAGGGTGCTTTTTTTTCGAGTATTGGGACGCACCCGTGTGGCGACTGTGACCCGGTGCAATAGTGGATGGGGTCCTGACAGAAACAAAGGCATTCTTTTAGGAGTAAAAATCAACTCCGTGACATGTGTAGAAATATAAATGGAACTAATTTGGGTTGTAAGCAGTGCAATTCAATGTCTGTCTGTCCCTCTGTTAGCTGAAAGACATATTTGCCAGTGGAGAATCCCCAGAAGTGAGTGGAAAATGCATCGTTGAGCTTGCCAAAGGTAGGCAGTTTCCCGTGTGTGTGCACGTGTGTGCATGCGTGTGTGTGTGTGTGTGTGTGTGTTTGTGCGTGTGTGTGTGTGTGTCTCTGTGTGTGCACAAGCACGTGTGTGTCAGTGCCAGCATTCTGGTTGTGTTTCTGTTGTCAGGTGTACTCTCACCTTTAAGTGCCAGGAAGTGTTCTGTGAATTTGAGCTCATACTCTCTCCATTACATTACATTACATTACAGGCATTTAGCAGATGCTCTTATCCAAAGTGTATAACCATAACCAGGAACAAGTGTGTTGAAAACCCTAGAGGGAAGTACAGTTCTAAGTGCGGGGAGTGTATCCTGTTCTGACCAGGAACAGGATACACTCGACACTGTCGAGTCACATGACCAGTAGGAGTCAGTGAACGTGGCCTTTTCCTCTGTAGTTTCTTGGCCAGTGTTCAGTTGGTTTGTAACTTTGATGGCTTTTTTTTTTTTTTTTTTTTGAGCTTTTGTTTTGAGCTCCGGTTTTGTCTGAATTGTAAAATGGCGGACATGCCTGGTTTCCCTTTCCCGTTTTACAGACAAGAACCTGATGTCATTTACCGGGAAGGTTCTGATGACCTGTGACCTCGCAAGGCGCTATGGGATACGGGATATTGATGGTAAACTGATGATGGTGATGGTGATGATGATGATGGCCCCATGCTCCAGGCTTGTGCCTCTTCACTGTAAACCTGGTGAAAGCAGCCATATAGTGAGAGGGAGAGAGGGTGACAATGTCTTCAAATCTCTTGAGGTGTAGCCATTGGGTTCTGAGAGCATGGTGATGATGATACCGTTGACAATTATAATTTTTAAAAAAGATTTACAGAGCAGAGACTAGAAATTTTGTTTCACAGACTGTAAAAGTCTGTAGTTTAATTTGGCCCCTCTGTGGTGCATGTAGTTTTTACCATTTGCTCTAAATTACATTACAGGCATTTAGCAGATGCTCTTATCCAGAGTGACTTACACAACTTTTTACATTGCATCCATTTATACAGCTGGATATATACTGAAGCACTGCAGGTTAAGTGCCTTGCTCAAGGATACTACGGCAGCGTCCTACCCGGGAATCGAACCTGGGACCTTTAGATTACGAGACCAACTCCATTACATTACATTACATTTATTTAGCGGTCGCTTTTATCCAAAGCGACGTACAAAAGTGCATATCATGGTGTGCGTGTGTGTGCGTGTACATATTAATTACGTGAATATAATCTCTTTGTCATGCTCTCTCTCTCTCTCTCTCGCTCTCTCGCTCTCTCTCTCTCTCTCTCGCTCTCTCTCTCTCTCTCTCTCTCTCTCTCTCTCTCTCTCTCGCTCTCTCTCTCTCTCTCTCTCTCTCCGTCTGCAGGTCGCCATGTGACCGATTACACCTCCCTCAGTTTCCTCCTCTCCCAGGTGCCCTACCTGTCCTGGCTCTCGGCCCTCACCCCCTCCTTCCTGCGGGTGCCCCGCTTCATCCTCACCCTCGCTGGAGGGCATTTCTAAGAGCCCCCACCCCCCCACCCCCCGCCCCCCATGCGGGGAACAAAGGGCGGAGCAGACTCCCAGTTTTTCACCAAAAGGTGGACACGTCCGCCATCATCTTTGGGGTCACAGTGGGTTATTAAAAAAAATTTTGGAACTGTAGTTATTTGTCAGAATATGTGCCTTTTTTTCAAATATGTGGTAATCAAGTGACCGGGCAGGACAAAGTCATTGGATGTCACCTGTCCATTGTAAATGGACAGTGCACAGGTAGCAAATTAATCCCATCGTGGACCAGTCAGGACAGGCTGTGTCAAATAGAAGGGGTTGCACGTGAAAACTTGGGATACAGAAATATTAACCAGTTTACAATAAACAATGCAGTTTTGTATGGGTTTTCAACAGGTGTTCCGTGGACCCCTGGGTGTCCTTGAAGGTACTGCTGGTGGGGTCTCTGCCCAGATGTGATATGCATTGCTTACACAGTGCCATGAAGTGTTTTCCCCCTTCCTGCTTTCCTCTATTTTTGCTTATGTCACACTGAAGCAAAGGAAAAGTGAGTAAACGCACAAAAAACATTTTTTAAAAATAATTTCATTTAAGTAAAGTTTTATGTTCATCTCACATTTGCAAAAAGCACCTGGATGATCCCCAGGATAATGTTCTATGGACAGATGAGTCAAAAGTCAACTTTTTGGATGCCAAAGGTCCCATTATATCTGGTGTAAAGCAAATACAGCACTTCCCAGTAAGAACATCATAACGAGTCAAACACAGTGGTGGTAGTGTGATGGTGTGGGGATGCTTTGCTGCCTCAGGACCTGGAAGAATTGCCACTATTGAAGGAGCAACAAATTCTTGTCTATACCAGAAAATTCTTAAGGAGGATGTCTGGTCATCTGTCCATAAGCTGAAACGTAATCGGGGTATGCGGCAAGACCATGATCCAAAACACAAATGCAAGTCCACATCTGAATGGCTGAAAAGAAACTAAAAGTTTTGGAGTGGCCTATTCAAAGTTCTGACCTGAAACCAATAGAGATGCTGTTGCAGGACCTGAAATTAGCAGTCAATGCTCAAAAACCAACTAATGTGTCTGAATCAAAGCAGTTCTGCAAATATAATTGGGCTAAAATTTCTCCACAGCGATGTGAACATCAATTTATAGGATGCGCTTGGTTGCAGTTATTGCTTCTAAAGTTGGTGCCACCAGTCATTAAGTTTAAGGGGGCAACTTACTTTTTTCGCACGGGTGATATGGGTGTTTGAAGTTTTTTCATAACATGAATGAAATAATCATTTTAAAAATGTGCCTTTACTCAGGTTCCCTTTGTCTAATATTACATTTTGTGTAAAGATCTGAAACCAGCGTGACAAATGTGCAATAAAGGAAGTCAGGAAGGGGGCAACTACTGCAAGTCCCATTGATGCATTTGATCCTGGGTGGGGGACCAAAAAAGGTTGAAACCCCCCAGCCTTATGGGGACCTTGGCAACTAACAGGAATCGGGTATATCACAAGCATACAGTGAGAGATTTTGCACTCTGACATTTGATAGGAGGGGATAATTTTCAAGTTAAGCCAAATATTATTGGCCCCAGAGGCATCTAAATTATGAAAATCTTTTTATGATTAACCAGGGAAGTAGCAACCCTATTCTAACAAGCTTTCTTACTTCTACACACTGATTTATACTGTACTGGTAATAAAATAATATATCAGAAATATAATTTGTGTCCCTGTAAAATGATGTTCAGACTGTCACTCCAGAACCGCCGTTCAATTATGTTACACAAGATTTTGCGTTATACATAATTCGTCGTTTGAGGCTAAGTGAATTAAATACTATGAAACAACATTAATTTCGGAAATTAGGCTTTATCATGTGTAACGGAATATCAGTAAACGTTCCAATTTTCCTCCACTCCCTTGAGAATATGGACAGGACATTACAATGTTTTTATTACAAAGACAAATCACTCGTATTTCATTTTACCCGGGTTAACTGCGTGTGTTTTAAAATATTATGTCTGGTCTTGGGACCAACGTCCTTATTGTGGAATGCCGTCTTTTCGATGCGGTTTAATGTTTCTTTTATCAATTCATATTGGATGTAATTCATGACTGGTCCGGTGATATTGTTATGATAGGCCAGAAGATACCGGTTGTTGCAGTCGGGCTGTTCTTCTGCACATTTCCACGGCCTATACCCTGTTCTGGCTCAAACTCTCTTCGGTTGATCTGTGGGCTAAAAGGACCGTTACATGCAGGGGAACTGGGTTAAGGGGAAGGAGGGGGGCTTGGAATAGTCGCCAGTGTATTTCGTAATGCCATCTCCCATCGTTCTGTGCTATCTATCAATTTCTGGAAAAGTTTGACAGGTGTAGATCCTGGTGCAGGCGTCTTTACCGATGCCACGTTTTCCAAGTTAGGAAAGAACCATAACGTCTAGTCTTGTGTACGTACCAGAGACTGTAAAAAATACGTACGTACTAGCTGTATGGCTCGACTGCACCGTTAGCTAGCTAGCAAGCTAGCAAGTCACGCCAGGCCAAGGCCAGTCGGTGACCGTCCGACGCACTGCCCTTTCCTGACAAAGATGGCGGTGCTTGTCGCTGGCAGGCCAGCCCTGGCATGAGCTCAATTCAAACCCTCACACGCGAAGACACGCCCACACAGCCTCCTCCTCCTCCCCCTCCTCCAATCTCCGCCTTGTCCGAGACACGGATACACCCACTCCCCCGTCACCCCGGGAGATAGGGGCCTAGTTTTCCGAGTTTCCTTATCCTCAGCCTAGCCTCGATTTGGCCGGACAGGGGAAAACACTTTGGGATTTCCAGAACAAAAGCAAGCCACACGAACAGACGAGCGACGCAAGCAGCACCAAAGAAACGCGTAATATTTTTTGTTTTGTTTTGTGCAACTCAAAATTTCAAGAAATCAACTTTAACTTTTGCCTCCTACACTTGGTTGGAATTAAGGGAAATAAAGTTCCGTATCAGTTAGGGTAATTTATCAACTGAAATTAGCTGCGAAATTATTGTACCGAAACAACCCGTGGCGAGACCCGAGGAATCTAGTACGGACATAAAAGCGACACGGGGCCAGAGAGTTATTGTTGTCGCTTTATTGTGTCTGAAACTTCGGACTGAGTTGGGGGAGAGGGGAGAACTACGCGGATAAGGAAAAGCCAAAGTATTAAACCACAGTACATTAATTCGGTAAGTTTGTTTTGTGCGTTACTGGAGCGTGTCGGGACTATGCGCCTGTGCACTCCGGCACTGGCTAGTACCAGTTATACTGCTACGCCACAAAAGACCAAGTGAAACGGGGTCGCATTGTTAGCTGTTGACATTGTTGTGGACCTACACTTGAATTAGTCTTATTTCTTTGCCGACGGTCAATTAAACTGAAAGCCTTTGGTTATTTTCACTCCGTGTGTGACTGGTCTTTACATATGGCAACGTCAGTTCGTTCGCTAGCCATCTAGCATTATTCTTGAAACGGTTTCAGTAATCAACCCACCGAAGAAAGTAACACGCAGTAAAAGAACGCTGTTATTCCCTTTTGTTTGTTGGCGACGCAGGCTTGTTTTGGACAACTCTCTGAACTCTAACCTTATATTTATCTGGCGAAATACTATTTTCAGTTTAATTTAAACGGAGAAAGTGGCTAGCTGGCGATGTCGAATTTCCCAGAAAAAAATCACTGGTTGTTGACCAGATCACCAAGTTTTGGTTGTTTGAAAACAAGTAGCCAGCTACCCAGCAAGCTGTCCAACGGTTTATGCTAATCATCATAGCAAGCTTGCTTCGCATTACCAGCAGAGCAGAAAATTAGCTTACAGGTCTGCTAGTTCCACTGACACACGCTGGTTAGTTGGCTGTGAAAACGGAATTTAAGAAATTGTCAACACTTGTCATGATTTAACGAGAATCCGCATACCTTGTGACTTATGGTTGGAAAATCGCGTCAAAGCGGACGTTCTTATAAAGCAGCTAGCTAACTGGGATAAACACAGCATACAAGTCCACTAAACAGTTCGTTTGTTTACTCTGGCACAAAGTTACCAGGCAAAGATTACGGTAAGAATAATAATCCTACCTAATAACAAGGCAAAAACATAAAAACAAATCAAATCATGACATTTCAGCTGTTCGCCTGGCAATGGGGCACTTGGAACTCAGTCGCCTTGCTATAGCTCTGAATTGATCGGTTTTTGTCGCTCCAGCTGCGAACAAATGTGGAGCAGCTGCAACAATCCTGGTTTCCCCGCAGGCTCGCGATAACGCACGGACGGGCAGGTGTTTGAGGCTCGTGCGGCGCTGTCAGTAGCGCTTTCTACGCCGCGAGGGAAGCATTGTCTGTGTTTACCGTTAACGTGCACACGCTGCCTGGAAGAAGTCTAACTGATTAAAATAAATTAAATTAAAGAGGAAGGTTGACCTGTGTACACGTACGATGGGAATTCAGCTTTTACATGCCACAGAAGTTGGCTTTTTGCACTGTGTGAAGCTGTTTCCGTCATCTGATTTTCATACTCGGTATGTGAATAATGTACAGCTTCTGTCGTTGTTTGTGCTGAGTTACTCCATTCACTTACCAGAAGTTAGTCGTTCAGCCACTTCGTTTATGCTGCATTGATCCACTGGCTGCAGTGTCTGTGATGGCGTACTGACCCGCAGTGGTATTCTCCCATAGCACAGGGGTTGTGTTGAACAACACTGCCTCCTGCTGGGGAAGGGGGGAAACTACTACACCAGACCCACGGACGGAGGGAGAGCGAGAGAGGTTAACGGGACTACAGAAAGGGCAGAGGGACATCAGACCCCACCCACCCCCCCTCCCCAGATTTCCTCTTTGTGGAACTAGGACCAAAACCGAAGACCCAGATCAGGAAAGGGTCTGGAGTTAAGGTGAGTTCTGTTTAACATTGCTACAGTGTAACTACTGCATCCTGGAACCACTGTCTGTATGCACGCGTGTGAGGGAGGGAGCAATTTGTCAGCGCACGACTGAAGGTGCCCCAAGTGACAGAGGCTGACACGGTGCCCTGCAGTTAATGCAGCGCTTCATCGCCCCTTCATCAAGCCCCTCCCCCTGCTCCCAGTGCCACCTTGCGTCAAAGTCCAGGGAGTGCTTTTTCTGGCAGCTCTCTTGAGGTTTAAAAAAAAAAAAAAAAAAGTGCTAAGGAAGGATTTGTTTGTGTTTCATCACTGTAAAGCTGATTTCCAGCCACTCTGAGTCATGGCACTGAATCATTAGAGCGCGTCTAGCGAAATTCCCCCGCCCCCCCCCCCCAGCCTC
Organism: Anguilla pacifica; assembly: GCA_039654925.1. Taxonomy (NCBI): domain Eukaryota; kingdom Metazoa; phylum Chordata; class Actinopteri; order Anguilliformes; family Anguillidae; genus Anguilla; species Anguilla pacifica. The sequence continues at coordinate 3,954,010 of CM077291.1, read as the reverse complement.
AGAGGCAGTGTGAGGTCAGAGGTCATGTTGCACAATAAAGAATGTCCCTTCGTCGTCACAAGTTCCTCACGATGGCGTTGTTAAAATGGATGCCTCCAGAGAACGTGAGGCGTGGGGGCTTTTGTGGGGGAAAGTTCTGTGCGTAATTATGATGTAATGTTCAAAGTGGTGTGGAAGGTTAACTGGATGATGGTGATTTTTATAAAATGATTCAGCCATTTGCATTACAGTCAGAATGGGGCAGTCACAACACCCATTCTTCTGCATATCCTCCGCCTATCCAGGAGAAATCTGCCCAGGTGATACTCTTTTGTGATACGGGGGTAACCAAGCCCACTCTTGAGTTAAGTAGTGACACATAGCTGAGGTGTGTTTCAGATTCTCGGTGTGAAAAGTACGCGGGTCTCTAACTTAGTCCTGAGGTGTCACTGTCTATGTTGGTTTTTGTTCCAACCGCAGTTGCAATCCCAGAATTTTAGCAAGCTGTTCATTTTTTTTTCTTGATTGCACATTTAATGTTTTGAGGGATTATTTACCCTCTTAAGTCACATTGTCAGAAATAGATATGCGTGCCACGAAGAATAATAGTCCCGTATTCACATCGTGCTTATTGTGCGATGCTGCAAACAATTACATAAAAAGGTTAAAAAAATGTAATAAAATAACTGATCAAATTAAGACTGGGGTGAAATCATAGGCTACTAATTGGTAAAAGTGTGGACGCATGGCCACTGAAACTAACCATTTGGTAGACAATGCAGAATTCGGACAAATCAAATGAAAACAAGCCAAACCTGACTTGTATTAAGTTTAAGGAAAAAGTTATGGAAGAACATGAAACGCGTGTTTCCAACAACAAGCGATCAAGCAGGATATTGGTTGCAAGAAAAACTAGCATGCAAGGGAGGTCCCCAGGTCTGTGTTTGAGAACCACTCGTCTAGACAACCTCAACTTGGGGGAAAAACAAGTGGAAGGCCTAAAATATTCATCACATAAATTTAGGGTAGTTTCTCTTTGTGTTTGAACTGTATTGTTACTTGAAATGTATTTTGTATATCAGTATTGCTATTCAGCGTCCATTCCCAATACTAATGAGTCAAAGGTGGTCATATCTATGCCATGGTTTTTACCTCTTCTGAGACGTGTGACATAGTTGAAGGCCTCCCAACTCAATTTCGAACAAGTCCCCCCCCCCCCCCCCTTCAAATCCGCATCGGACAAATCCACAACTTTGCAATACGACTCCATTTTGAAAAACGGAATTGGGGCCTTGCTTTCTTAGTTTCCTCTCTCCAGGGTTAATGGCTATGAACCATTATCGGTGAGGTGGGAATGTGTGAAGGAGCTGAGAAGTCCCGTTCGTCCCTGCCCTCCGAAATCTCCCGCTCGATGTTGTCAGGAGAGGTGTTGTTTTTCTCCACGCTAGAGGTGCAGCTGGCAACGCAGCGTACGGAACCGCGCTGACTTGCTTAATACCAGGAGTGTGATCGTCGGTGGGAAGAATACTGCCGTCTGTGTGTGTGTGTGTGTGTGTGTGTGTGTGTGTGTGTGTGTGTGCGCGCGCATGCGTGTGTGCGTGTTTAGCATTTGGTGAACTTGGACTATTTGGATGAGTTGGTTAAATAAACAGCCGGGCTGTTAGGCCAAACTGTGTGGTGCTAATGGAGCTTGAAAGGAAAGCTGCAGGCGTGAAGCCCCCGAGTGTTTTTACGGCTACCTTTTCACAGCTAGCATAGCTAGCTTCTCTTTTTTTCTTTTCTTTTTTTTTTCCACATTCGCTGCCAGAACAAATGCTGTCGTTCTGCTGCGAGCTGGTGGTGTGAACGGAGTGGAAATTAAGATGGTCAGTTTGACCGAGAGTTTTTGTCACCACACTGGCCGATCTGCTGTTGGCAGAATGAAAATGGAAGATTGAGGGAGGAATTTGATACGAGGCTTTTTGCTTTTCGTTTGGCGAAGTATGCCGTAGGTCCTTTTATTTACAGAGCTAACATGTCCGTTTTCTGTCACTTTCGAGGCAGTTTAACTTCCGCGAAGCAACTTCAGATCACTTTGGACCAACAGAAAATGATAATTTCACACACTGTTTAACTTCTAAGAGCCCAACAAGAACCCTAAGAACCGGTCCTTACAGCACAGTTCAGGCTAATTCTAATTAAAGTGCAAAAAAATTACAGTCACGCTACAGAAATGTTTCAGGAAAACAACATTACATTTTTGATTAAAAAAAAAAACAAAAAAAAAAACAACCTTTTCTCATTTGTCTCAACAGAAATGCTAAAGTACAACGGCATAGCTAGCAACGCCGGCACGTTTGCGTCACAGCCTCAGTGAGACCCGGTCTTCTGTGTAGAGCTCTCCTTTTTCGGCTGGCCCCTTTCACTCTGGAAGAAAGAAAGGAAGAAGGGCGGGGGCGGGGGGGGGGGGGGTGTGAGAGACTGGCCGCCCTCGTTCGGGTCTGTTAAAGACTGTGATAACGGCCCCGGTTTCCCTGACACCTCCTGTCCCTCTTCTCCAGCGGGACAGCTGGGCCCTAACTGCGCATAATAAGCTGCTAGGGATGACATTAACAACTTTAAAAATTTTCAGTTTAAAGACTAAGTTCTGTTCAGTAAAGTATTTGTTGAAATCTACCCTACCCACAACCTTTTGTTGTTTGGTAAATAAGACTGGGGGGGGGGGGTTAATAAGACTCTGCTGGTGGGGTGGGGTGGGTGGGGTGCGTGGGGGGGGGGGGGTCGGTATCTCTGGCACTGCCCTGAGTTGATGTTTTGCATTCTGAATACTTGAAGCATGAAGATTCCCACATGTGTGTGGAAAAACTTGCCATACATCACACAGACTTTCTGACAGCCACACACACACACAGAATTAGACATGCACACACACACACACACACACACACACAGGCAGACACGGACACACACACAAACACAGACAGACAGACACACGCTCACACACACACACACAGGCAGACATGGACACACACACAAACACAGACAGACAGACACACTCACACACACACACACACACACACACACACAAACAGATAGACACACACTCACACACACACACACACACACTGCTGAACGCGGGGCTGAAGCTGTTTTCTCTCTCTCTCTCTCAGCAGCGAGCGAGGGGTGGAGGGGTGACCAGTCGGATGGCGGCACACGCGGAGCGGGACAGGGGGGTCAGGATGGACGCCGGCCCGCAGCCTTTCAGAGGGGAGGGGCGCAACGCCGCGCCCCGGTCTTACCGCGGGTCGCACCCCAACGCCAACGGCAAGCCGGCCCCGCCCTCCGAGCACGCCGCGGCGGCGGACGGCGGCAGCAGCACGGGCGCCGGCGAGGGGGGCGGAGCCAACAGCAACGGCGTGGCGGTCAGCTTCAGCACCAACCACAACTCGGTGGTGTGCCTGCCGCTGGTGTCGGAGGGCCTGAAGCTGGTGTGGACGCAGTCGGACCAGACGCGGCAGCTGGACTGCATCCCCGAGCTGGTGCAGGCCTTCAACGTCTTCCCCTACCCCAGCTCCCGCGAGGTGGCCTCGCTGGCCCGCGGCTGCGCCCTGCCCCTGGACAAGGTCAAGGTCTGGTTCATGGTGCAGCGCATCAAGTACGGCATCAGCTGGGCCAGCGAGGAGATCGAGGAGACGCGCCGCAAGCTGGCGGGGGGCGTCGACCGATTCGGGGCGGCGGCGGGGACGGGGGCCGCCGCCGAGCCGGGCCGCCGCAGCGAGGACGAAGAGCTGGACCCGGAGGACGAGGAGGAGGAGGATGAAGATGAGGAGGAGGAGGTGGTGGTGGGGGTCGGGAGGGAGGAGGCCAGAGTGGCGGCCCTGCCCGCGCTCCACCCCAAGCGGCCCAAATACGAGCCGGCGGAGCCCCCGGCCCGCCCCCACTTCCGCTCCTCCCTCCCGCCCCCGCAGGACTCCTACTACTACCGGCCCCCGGCGGAGGCGCCGGGGCCCCTGGACTCGCCGCCCGGGGCCCCCCGCCGCGCCGGCCGCTACAAGAAGTCGAAGGCGCAGCTGGCGGTGCTGCGCTGCAGCTTCCTGCGGGAGCACTGGCCGGCGGAGGCGGAGCTCCGGCGGCTGCAGGAGGAGACGGGCCTCGGCCGCAACGACATCCGCAAGTGGTTCAGCGACAGCCGCTACCAGCTGAGGAACGGCCGCGGCTCCGCCCCCTCCCCAGGCTCCGCCCCCTGTCCCGCCCCGCCCCCAGCGCCCCCCACGCCCGCCGGCGCGGGCCGGAACGGCCACGCCCACGACGCCCACCAGCTCCAGCCGCTCCCCCTCATCGCCCGGCAGCCGCAGGGCGGGGCCAGGGGAGGGGGCGGGGCCCGCGGGAGGGTCGCCCGTAGCAACGGGGCGGGAGACGCCAGCTTCTTTGAGAACTTCCTGTCCAGCAGCCTGGAGGCGGTGAAGCAGGAGCACCGGGCGGCGGCAGCGATGCCGACGGAAGTGAAGGCGGAGGCGGAGGTGGAGGAGGAGGACGATGATGACGATGATGAAGATGGGGTTTTATCATTGGAGCACTCGGCAGAGATTGAGATGAAGGAAGAAGAGGAAGAAGAGGAGGAGGATGCGAGTGAGGAAGAGCAGCCTCTCCAGCTGACAGGAAACCGTGGCGACCTGGAGGCCCAGCAGCGTCCAGCAGCAACGGCCTCTTCCCCATCGCCCTCCCCCTCCCCCTCCCTCCCCCACAAACGCACCCTCACTGGGGCCACCCGCTCCACCAAACCTGCCCCTGCCGCTGTTTCCAGCACCCCCTCCACCACCCCGTCCACCGCCACCACAACCACCACGTCTTCCGCCGCCTCTTCCTCGTCCTCCTCTTCCTCCTCCTCTTCGTCGTCCTCCTCCTCCTCCTCTTCCTCCTCGCCGGTGCTGACGGCGGCGGGCCGGCCGAGGAAGACGAAGGCGCAGCTGGACCTGCTGAAGCAGCACTTCCTGCGCTGCCAGTGGCCGAAGAGCGAGGACTACACGCGGCTGGTGGAGCTGACGGGCCTGCCGCGCGCCGACGTCATCCAGTGGTTCGGCGACACGCGCTACGCGGTGAAGAACGGGCAGCTGCGCTGGGTCCGCGGCGTGCGCGACCGCTTCATGGCCGAGCTGGCCGCGCAGCAGGGGGGCGGGGCCGGGGGCGGGGCCTCCCGGGGCGGCGGCGGGCGCAAGCGCAAGCTGCAGGAGAACGGGGGCGGCGACGCCGCCGCCGCCGCTGCCGCCGACGCCGGCCCTCTGCAGGCGTACCGGCGGCAGACCGGGGCGCTGCAGGAGAAGGACCTGGACGCCCTGTGCAGGAAGTCCCGCATGAGCTACCAGCAGGTGCGCGACTGGTTCGCCTCGCAGGAGGGCGCCGCGTCCGACGGGGAGCTCAACGTCACCGACTGAGCCGCCGCGGGGGGGGGGGCCGTGCGGAGGGGAGAGGGGGGCAGTGTCTCAGCTCCACCTCCCCTGGCTTTTGGATTTTATTTGGGCTTACGGCCATCTGTGAGGAGGACAAAACGGCTATGGTAGAGACTTCCGCGGTTTCATACGTGTGTTTGTGACACGCATGTGTGTGTGTGCGCGCGCGCGTGTGTGTGTGCGCGTGCGTGAGTGTACGTGTGCGCGTGTGTGAGAGGTGACACTGCAGGCTCGTCTCAGGGCAAGGTGTCGAGTCGTACTGCGCCCTCCCTCCCGTACTGCAGAAACTCTGGAGCCCCCTGCTGGTGGAACTGCGGAACTGAGCTGCCCGTGTACACTGGTTTTAAAGAATGTCTCTCTGCTTGTTTGCTGCCATTTCCTTTTTTCGTTTTGTTGTTTTTGTGTATATATATATAATGTAACATTTAGAGTTCCAAAAATTTTGGTTTGTACTGGAGCCCAGTATAAGTAGCACAGCAATAACTTGTTGAAATGTAGAGAGATTACGATGCTTCCCTTAGTCCTTTTATCGTTTATTTTTTGTTTTTTTTTAGGTACTCTAGCGTAGCTAGTGGAAAATTATCTGGGAAGAGAGGAGCTGAGGGTGTTAAGGCAGAGCTGATCCAGGTTTTTAATTACTGAGAGGAGAACCAGCCGACTGCGTTTCCGTTCACTACGACCCTGTCACACGCAATGTATTCATTACTGTATAGCCGTGTAGATTTTTTTGTGTGTTGCACTTCAAATTTGGACCTCTATATTTTAGATGCCTTGTTGTTTATTAAATTCTTTTATAAGCCTGAATCTTTTTTTCTCCCCCTTCCCCTGCCATTCTTCAGCATGTTTAAAAAAAAAAAAAAAAAAAAAAAAAAAAAGAGTTTCCGGTCTCTGCGGGTGTGCCGGTGTGCGTGCGTGCGTGCGAATGTGTGTGTGTCGGTGTGTGTGCGTGCGTGCGTGCATTAGGGCTGTCAAAAAACATTCGAAGTTAGAAAACTATTCGAAAATCTTGTTTTTAAGTTAAGTTCGAACCTAAATTTGAGCATTCGAATATAAGTTTTGGATCCCGCGTTTTGTAATTAACATGAATATACAGGCTTAATTTCATGCGGCGAATCATGTTCATGCACGCAAAGTTCATTTCCTGTGCTAGCGTTACTTTCTCTGTCAACAAAAAACGTTCTGCCCTGGATCCAGAGCAAGTGGGTCGTCTGGTTTTCCTTGCCAATAACCTCCGTGATACTTTCAGCTGACGCCTAACGTTACTGGTCAGCTAGCCTCGCGAGCCAGTCTCTTTTTCCACTTCGTTCAACAGATCTGATCAGCTAACAATTTAGGCTAAATAATGTTCTCATGGCACGCTATGTTTTCTTTCTGTTCTGACGATTTTGATAAAATTGGATGATGAAAGAAGTTAAACTAAACAGAATAAGTAATTTGTTGTTTTAGGCTACAGTTAGCCGTTTGAATAGTTTTTGTGTTAAGAAATAAACAGGGATTTCCTATAAACAATCATTTCCCTATTATTGTGATTAATAAATGCCGAGTTGTGGCAAATTACATCCACGAGAAAATGCTTTATTCATTTGCGCATGAGGCGACAGAAACTGCAGGGGGCTCGTTTATAAAACGAACTTGCGTGCATACGCCAGTGAGGCCCCAGATGTTGTAACCTAGTATGAAAGTTCACCGATGTCCTCTACTGCCCGCTTGTGGAAAATAACGCGCACGCCAGTTTAGAGGGAGCGTCACGTGCATACTGCGCCCGACAATAAGCAACTTATTTTTGTGAATTATAGGCAAATGATATTCGAATATATTCGAACTCTAACTAATTACAAAAGCTAATATTCGAACTCAATTTCATGGCACTTTTGACAGCCTTAGCGTGCATGCGCGTGTGTGTGTGTGCCGGTGTGTGTTAATGTGCATGCGTGCGTATGTGTGTGTGCCGGTGTGTGTGTGTGCGCTGCTGTAATGTGTATCCAAAGACGCTGAAGTCTGAGCTGCACCCCTGCGTTTCGCAGAGCGTTTCCAGGCAAGTTTTCGCCTCGCGCTTTCGCTCCGCGTTGGGAATGTTCCCGTGGTCGTCCCCCCCCCCCGCCGGTGCTGTAATGGAGCACACACACCCCCCCCAATACACTACAATAAAATACTGGGCAAATATGAAGAATAATGATATTATTATTGCAGCATTCAGGTACTGCAGTGTATTTTCTAAAATATATATATATAATATACTAAATTTTAAAAAGCATTACTGTGAAATGTATTTTCCAAAAAAAAATGTCCACGTTATACGATATGTGGCAATAGGCTCCATTTTGGTGTGGGGGACAGCACTGTGTGACATCACTGCCGCTGGCACGGTGACATCACTGCCGCGGCACGGCCGGCACTGCCATGGTCCGGTCTGGGTTCCGGACGGCAGGGCGTGTCCGAGCCGGCGACGGTTCCACCGCCGCGCCCAGAAATGTGCTGCCAGTTTAGAACGCGCGTCGGGCTAAACATCGCGAAAATCTGGCGAGAGATCACGTTAAATTTCTTCCGTCGCTGAGGACAAAAAAAAAAAGTCTGACGATCCGTCACGTTAAGTCTTCCCCCTCTGAACTGCGCTGGTGGTCGTGCGGCTTTTTCCAGTTTTGATTCCCTTTCCTCCGTGTGTAACTGTTATTGGGGGGACATCGTGGCCTCTGTGTGTGTGTGCGTGCGTGCGTGCGTGCGTGGTTGATAAGAGCCGGAACTAACGCTGGTCCTCTGACCTCCCTGTGGTTGGTCCCCAAGTGCGCGCACGCACTTGGTTAAGTGCGCTGGATCTAACCGTACAGAAATGCGAGGCTGATTTGCCGGTTTTTCAGACCACTCATCCACAAAATGGAGGGCTACACCAGGGAGCCGAGCTGCGACTCTTTATTCAGTATTTGCGACCCGTTGCCCCCCCCAACGCCCGGTTTCAGTGGGGAACCAGTCTAGTTATTCTACGTCTAGCTAGGAGTGCCGTTAACAGCTGCCGTGACAGTATTGCTGCAGAGCGCATACAGCTCGGTGTGCACCTTTGCTACAACTTCGCTTTGTTAAAATGTTTTACTGTTGGAATTTACAGGCCAGCATTCGCTGTGCTTACCGTTGAACTCCACCCCCCAGTGGTTGGAATGGGGGGGGGGGGGGCGCAGTGAAGATGCATCCTACTGAGTTTAAATCTGATTTAATTTATTTTTGTAAGCCTGCTCTCGTTGTATAGCACTGTAGGTGCCCCGGGGGGTGGGACGGAGGGACGGTCCTGCACAGCCTTTTCTTAACCAGGCTGAACTCTGACCCTTGACCCTCTGACCCTCCCCCATCTCTAAAATAAAATAGCTGGAAGATGAGTTTTTAAATTCTGTTTCTCCCTGTGGTTTGTGGGGGGAGCCTGTGTGAACGGAGGGGGGTTTATGTAGCTCCGCTCTGATTTCTGTACAGGGGCTCCTTCATCCCTGACCTTTAACCTCTGACCTTTAGAGAGGTGAGATGATCTGTGCTGGATTAGAGGGTGCCGGGTCAGGGGATGTCTCCCCCTGTTGACCGGAGGTCAGAATGCTGGCTTTTGGGTTTAACGTGCTCTTCCCTTGGAGGGGACACCCTTTCGTGTTGGACTGGACTTTTGTACCTTTTTTTTTCTATTAAACTTGAACAAACTACAGCTGATGTTTGTGTTTTTTTTTCAGATTACATTTGAGCAAGTCCATGTGTTTGTGTGTGTGTGTGTATGTCTGTATTTGTGTGTGTGTGCTGATATGTGTGTGTGCTTGCGCATGCCTGTGTGTGTGTGTGTGTCTGTATGTATGTCTGTTTGTGTCTCTGCCTGTATGTCAGTGTGTGTCTGTGCCTGTGTGTGTGTGTGCCTGTATGTGTGTCTGTGCCTGTGTGTGCGTGTGCGTGTCTGTGTGTGTGCGCATGTGTGCTTGCGCGTACGTGTGCACTCACAGTTACCAGCGAACTGGGTCCATGGTGTGGGGGAGTGCAGTCGTAACGCCGATCCAAACTGGAAAAAGTTGGGGGTCGCAGACTGTCTGTAAAAGAGAGAGAGAGAGAGAGGGAGTGACCAGTGTGTCCACTCAGAGAGAGAGAGAGAGAGGGAGCGACCAGTGTGTCCACTCAGAGAGAGAGAGAGAAGGAGTGACCAGTGTGTCCACTCAGAGAGAGAGAGAGGGAGTGACCAGTGTGTCCACTCAGAGAGAGAGAGAGAGGGAGCGACCAGTGTGTCCACTCAGAGAGAGAGAGAGAGAGAGAGAGGGAGTGACCAGTGTGTCCACTCAGAGAGAGAGAGAGAGGGAGTGACCAGTGTGTCCACTCAGAGAGACGGAGTGACCAGTGTGTCCACTCAGAGAGAGAGAGAGAGAGAGGGAGTGACCAGTGTGTCCACTCAGAGAGAGAGAGAGAGAGAGAGAGAGAGAGGGAGTGACCAGTGTGTCCACTCAGAGAGAGAGAGAGAGTACACTTGCATAGCTGTGTCAGTGTCTTGTCAAAGAAAAAGTGTTAGCTTGTGTGTCCAAATAGTTTCTCCTTGTCGTCTCCTGTCACTAGGCGAGGATCCCTGCCCAAGTCTGCTCCTACTTCACTGCATGAAACATTGGAAGTGGACGAGATCGGTAGCAAGTCACTCTGGATAAGAGCGGTTGTCTGTGTATCTCCTCAGAGAGAGAGTGTGTGCTTGTGTACCTGTGGGGTGTGCCCAGATGGCCAGTTGGGGTGCCTGTAAGGGAGAAAGAGGGCACAATTTCAGATTTATTTGCTGTGGTAGACACTGTGGTAATGGATGAACACACGCACACTCACACACACACACAAGCCCTTTGCCCCCCATAGTGTGAGGGTGAGTTTGAGTGAGAGTACCCAGCATTCCACACTGCAGTCCCAGGCCCTTGTCCAACTGTGCTCCTGCTGTAAAACTAATAATAATAATTATAATAATTTAGCAACAGTAAAACAGTTGGAGATGGGCCTGGGACTACAGAATGTGGAATGCTGGGTACTCTCACTCACACTCACAAGCTTTCTTTGCAAATACACATTTTTGGGGCCCCAGTCTATTAGGAATATTGTTCCTTTATTGATGATGAATTTGTCTGGTACAAGGGAAGTACATGATCAGATGGATTCTGACTGATTGCTGTAGTGAGTTCATGTCTGCCTTGTGTTGAATGCAGGAGTGTGCTTATGTTATCTCTCTCTCTCTCTCTCTCTCTCTCTCTGTATTCCACTGCTTCCTGCAGCTGATCAGAACAGTGTGGGGCACGGTTGCTGTGGTAACAGGGTGTGACTCACGGGGGTCCTGCAGAGAGCTCAGGCTGGAGAGGGAGAAGGCGGAGCCAGGAGTCTGAAAGACAGAGAGAGGGGCGGGGTCAGTACAGGGGTCTGGAGACATGGATCGGGGGGGGTCAGTACAGGGGTCTGGAGACATGGATGGGGGACGGGGGGGGGGGGGGGGGGGGACGGGGGGGGGGGGTCAGTACAGGGGCCTGGTCTGGGCACTGGGGAGCACAGTGGGGGGTATACTAGGGTAGACTCACCACAGGGCCATGTGAACGGCCATCTCTGAGTCTCTCCATGGGCTCCCCTGAGCCAGGGTGTCTGCAACACACACATATGTATGAACACACACACGTATACACACACACACACACACACAGTTAAACACATGTATACACATAGAAACACTGACACACACTCACACACACACAAATGAGTAAAATGAACGTACTGGAATTTATGAGGCGTGGATGAGGCGGTGCAGCGAATGTGTGTTTGCGAATGTGTTTCGTGAGTGTGTATGTGCCCTTGTGTATAGGAGTTTCACAAGGGTTTTGTGTGATTGTGTGTGCGTGTGTGCGCCTGTGTATGTGTGTGGTGAGTGTGTGCGTGTGCGTTGTGAAGGTCATGTAGTACCAGTACCTGACATTACAAATTCGCAGACGGGGAGTAACTGAGGGCAAAGAGCGACAGCATTAATACTCCTCACAAGTGCATACACACACACAATTCGGCTCTACTTGGAACAGTTTTATTCAGTCGGCCTGGATTACCTGGTGGGGTGACAGCTACTGGGCGTGACAGCCTGTAGGAGCTTTGACAGAAAGGAGACTGATACTAGTGCACACACAAGCCTTTTACACATACGCTGAACCACTGATACTACTACACACAAGAATTACACATATGCTGAACCACTGATACTACAGCACACAAGCCGTAGTTTCTGATGGCTGCCATACTCACCTGCTTGACTGAAACTGTCCTGGAGATACCTGAGAGAGAGAAAGATAAGAGAGTGTGAGAGGATGGATTTTTCAGAACTGTGTAGTAGGCGGAGCCAGGTTGAAACAGTGAGTGCAAATAATCTTTAACACTGCTATACCAGGACGAGGAAAGAGACTAATCTAAAGGTATCTAAAGGTGGTCAGGGGAGAGGGGGACTGAAATGCAGGGTGTGTAGAAACTGGCCAGGCTGACCCTCCTCTGGGACAACGGCTTCTTCAGCTCGGAATTCTCCCGCCTTAACTCAGATAATTCCCTGCGTAGAGAGAGTGAGAGAGGTAGAGCGAGATAGAGGGAGGGAGGGAGGGAGAGAGAGATAGAGAGAGAGAGAGAGAGAGAGAGAGAGAGAGAGAGAGAGAGAGAGAGAGAATGAGCCCACAGCTTAGTCACGGTTACATTATTTTACTTCATTTTTATTTTTTCATTACATGCCATTCCATCAGATTCCATCTTCTTTGGTTTGTATTTAACCATCTAGTAATGAAGGGGAGGAAGATTTTGTCTTTCTGAAAATGCTTTGGCCGCATGGGATATCTGTCTTCATTTATATATATCCTTCAGAGAGAGAGAGAGAGAGAGAGAGGGAAGAGACAGATGGAAATAAGAGTAGAAAAAGAGGGCATTTTAAGGAAGAGAATGGAGAGATGAACAAAGTACAGAGGTGTGGACAGAGTAGAGGACATGGAGTGACAGAATGAGATAGGTAGATTAGGGAGACAGAGTGTGGAGGTAAAGGGGTATAAAGGGGTAGATTGGGGAGAGAGAGTGCGGAGGTAAAGGGGTAGATTGGGGACCAGGTGGGATACACTGGGGTGCCCCCCCCCCCTTTGCAGGGCCTTTAAACAGCTGGAGCCTGCAGGCGTGTCTCATCTTTACAGCACTACCAAAACAGCAGCGCTTCAAAGAGCATTTTATTACCAGGCATAAAAGAGCTCTTTCAAAGAGAGGAAGAGAGAGGGAGTACTGCAGGGGAGGATACAGAGAGAAAGAGAGGAAGAGAGAGGGAGTACTGCAGGGGAGGATACAGAGAGAAAGAGAAGGAGAGAAGTGGCACAGTGGGTAAGGAACTGGCCTTGTAACCGAAAGGTCGCAGGTTCGATTCCCGGGTAAGGACACTGCCGTTGTACCCTTGAGCAAGGTACTTAACCTGCATTGCTTCAGTATATATCCAGCTGTATAAATGGATGCAATGTTAAATGCTATGTAAAGGTTGTGTAATGTAATGTAATGTAATGTAATGTAATGTAATGGAGGAGACAGAGAAAAAGAGATGGAGAGAGGGAGTTCTGCGTGGGGAGGATAGAGAGAGGGAGAGAGGGAGTTCTGCATGGTTCTGAAACAGAGAGAAAGAGAAGGAGAGAGGGAGTTCTGCATGGGGAGGATAGAGAGAAAGAGAGGGAGAGGGAGTTCTGCATGGGTAGAAAACAGAGAAAGAGAGGGAGAGGAGGAGTCCTGCAGCAGAGGAGAGGTAGAGAAAGGGAGTTCTGCGTGGGGAGGAGACAGAGTGAGAAGGAGTTGTGGAGGTGAAGAGAGGAACAGAAAGAGAAGGAGAGAAGGAGCTCTGCAGAGGAGAGAAAACAGAAAGAGAGAGAGAGGTTTGGCCACCTGTAGCTCTGCTCCATGATCTCCTTCACCCTCCTCTCCAAATCCAGGACTTTCTGTTTGAAGTAGGCCAGAGTCCTGTCCTTCTGCCTGTGCTGAAACGCTGCGATCTGAGAGAGAGAGGGAGAGGGAGAGAGAGAGGTGACCCTGCATTACGCACGCACACACATTCATGCTCACAGTATAAACACACAGTCAATCTCACACACATGTACACACTCAAAAACAATCACACACACAAACACACGATAAACACAGTCTCACACACGTACACATTTAATCATTATGTTCACATACATACACACCCATTCATGCTCACACACGCACACACACACACACACACACACATACACATACACACCCACCTGGGCTATGTGTTCCAATCGAGACTGAAGGAGCTTCACTGGGTCTTTAAAATATACCTTCTCCTGAGGTTTCATCTTAAACAGGAAGACAGACAGACAGACAGACATCATTCATGTGCTCATGGTCATATACAGCGTACACTCTCTCCCTTTCCCTCTCTCTCTCACATACACACACACACACACAAACACACAGGATTTTAAAAATGTATTTCTCCCAATTTGGAATGCCCACTCAAGTTCTATGCAAAATGCAAATGACACAGCAATTACAACAGAATTCCTAATACATGCTGTAACGTTATATTTTATGTTGTAGTGACTGAATATCTCCATATTTATTTTGAATTCATACGTGCACCCTGGCGTTAAACACGTTTACAGGGTTTGCTAAAATTATTTACAAAATAAGTGCCTTTAAATACCATGTCAGTGGACTGTGTTTCCATTTCACAGTAATTAAGCTGTTTGCAGTTTTAAGAGGGAAAGGATGTTTCCTTCTTCAATAAGTTCTTTGTAATACTGGTTATGGTGCAGTTCCATGTTTAATTTTTTTGACCATGTCTTCTTTTTTTTGCTGTAAAATAAGATGTAAACACTGGACAGTGAAAAACAAGTTTAGCTGCCCCTAACGATGCTTGCAAACCTTGTCAGAGATGGGAAGGTAACTGCAAATGGCTCCACAAATATTGCACTGCTCTGCAAAAAAGTACAAACGTTGTGAACGCACAGACATGCAGGTGCACACACACACACACACACAGATATGTATGCACAGCATCTTATACACACAGAACATGGCAAATACATACAGTGCTGGCTCAAATTATGGAATCACTGCATATATAAACCAATTTTGACATTTCATGCAATATTTTGCGACAGTTTCTCTTCTTGGCATAATAAATGTATCATGTAATATCAACAAATAATTGAGCAGTCTAATGTATCTTACGTTTGGAAAGTTTATAATCAGCTTGAACGTGTATTTCATGTATGTCCAGCGTTTTTTCGGAATATTTCTGAATGTGAATTCTGTCTGTTGACATGAGGTCAGAAGGCACAGAAATGAATGTTTTTAAGGGCTGAGTGTGTGTGGTCAATGCGGTTATTTCTGTAGGGAAACCATGAAAAGTGCCAAACTCTCGGGCATGCCGCCCCGCCAAGGCATAACTTGGCGGGATGGCACACCTGCCGTCCCCATAAAGTTCAGATTTCACATCATCCCTACCAGATTTCACACAGCCTTCACAGCTGATGTGACCACAGCTGGACACGGCCAAGTTCCGCCCATCCCGCTGGAAACAGAAGTTGCAGTGCAGCCAGTCCATCGCTGATGAAGAGGAAGAGTACAAGATGAAGGTGAGCACCATGGGCAGAATTGGGAGAGGAACAAAAAGACAGGAGGAATGCACAAAGATGAGGCACGCATTACTATTTCTGAATATAAAGGAGGTAAATAATCCCTCTAAACATGAAAAGCACCTTGTCTAGTCAGCTAAATTAGAAACAGCTTGTTAAAATTAAAGGAAGTTCAACTTTGGTTGCAAAAAAATCCAGCAATCAACAGTGGTACCCCAGGACCGAATTTGAGAATCAGTGTAGTCTATATCATATAGTAAATTAGTATGCCTAATCTAGTTCACGTTGTGTTCTTTATAACCTAGCTAGCTAGCTGTTCACTTGTTTTCAGGTGTTGTTAGTTTCTCAACTATTGGCTTGTGTTGCCGTGGCTATCTGTCTAGGTACAGTTAGCCCAGATATCGTACAGCTACTTACTGTATGTTGTTATCAGAGCACAGCTACACATAACATTTTTACTGAATGGCAATACGTTAATGGTAGGCTACCTCAGTTATAATAACGCTGGAGTTTGTAAGTTGGTAAATAATAGAGCTCTCTAAAAACACACTTTATTTGAGCACATTTTTGGTTGTGTTATGACTATTTAACAAAAGCAGAATAACAATTTATCTTTAACGTTACCGACCTCATATTCAGGTAGGCTACACCGAGCTGAAGGAAGCCAAACAAACAGCTCGAGGTCAAGACGCAAACTCTTCCCGCCTGAAACAGGGCAAAGTTACCTGCGCGCGGAGAACTTTGATATACGATCTGAAATGGTAAGTTTTGTTAAATTAAACCGTTAACTCTGATATAACTGCATTATTTCATTCATACCGGGCATTTTGGCTACAGTGCGTTTTGGTTTGATGAAAATAAACAGCATTCACACAGGTTATAATATTGGGCTTGAAATTAAGTTTCTTATGAATATTATTTTGCATTTATGCTTTCCCCTGTTATAAGCACGTACCAGCCTATTTATAGTCAACCTCAAATTTTTAAACTGACATTTATTTGTGAAATAATTTATCTTAAGGGCCAGACAAAAGCGAAACCGGACAGTTTTATTTTACGAAACCGGACAGTTTTATTTTTAAAAAATACGAAACCGGACAGTTTTATTTTACCGTCATATTTTGCAATACACGGTACACAAATCAGAGACATGCGCAGTAGGCTAAAGTCTTTTCCTCTCGTTTTTCACAGCTTTTAATGGGTTGTCTGAGGGCGTGCTTTCCATACCCTAGATCGATAACCGGAACTCCTTTTCCGGGGACCAAACTTCTTTCGCCAAAACAGGAAAAACGTGGGTCTGTCTTGTATTTTGTACAGTCTCTGCTTGTAAGGTGTGTGCGCGTGGCTGTGTTGTGCATCAACTTTACATTCAAACGGTAAACCAGCGTAGCTTATTTTACCTTAGCGATATTTGTGTCCTTTTATTCCTTCAGAGACTGCATTGTGCTGAACAACTGCTTTGGTGGAGCCCATCGTTGGCAGGGGCCTTAGTGCGGAATACCAGCTTGCGAAAGAAGTTTCAAATGTACCTGCATATAACCATGAAAACCACAAGCTATGCCTATCAGGACGAGGTTAGAGAACTGCATCCTCTATTTTTAAAGTACCTATGCAAGTACAGGTATGTTGATACCACGATCACTGTGGAAAAGTATTTGCATGTTTTTTTATAGATTCAGAGGAAGACATCCAAGGTGATCATAAAGGGGCGATAATGAATATTTCATGAATTAGGCATACCTAGTTTAGTCTTTCAGATCTAGAAAAAAACTAGTCTCGTATCGATATGTTGTGTAATGAAATCACAGTTTTGACATACTTTGTACAAACATGTTAAGAGATGTGAGTCGGCCTTGGGTGTTTGCAGTAGTATATTGGGTAAGGAGCTGGTCTTGTAACGTAAAGATCATAGGTTCAATTCCCAGATAGGGGACTGTCGTTGTACTCTTGAGCAAGGTACTTAACCTGCCATGCTTCAGTATACATGCAATGTAAATGCTATGTAAAAAGTTGTGTAAGTCGCCCTGGTCGTATGTCTGCTAAATGCCTTCAATGTTTCCTTGTGAATGTCCGCCACAGAACGTGACATCACCATCTGGAGCAGCAATAACCCTAACCCTAACAAGACTTGCCCCCCCCACCCTCCTGGCTGCTGTTACCATGGCGACATGCCTGCTCCCCTGCCCTGTCCTGCTCCTACAGCTCCTGGGCCTACGGCTGTTACGGGCCCGCCTCTGGGTCTGAGTCTCTGGATGCCTGGGACTCGGACCGCTCCCTGGCCCAGACCGTCCGCAGCCCTGCACCGGGTCTGAGCCTCTGGATGCCTGGGACTCGGACCGCTCCCTGGCCCAGACCGTCCGCAGCCCTGCACCGGGTCTGAGCCTCTGGATGCCTGGGACTCGGACCGCTCCCTGGCCCAGACCGTCCGCAGCCCTGCACCGGGTCTGAGTGTCTGGATGCCTGGGACTCGGACCGCTCCCTGGCCCAGACCGCTCTCAGCCCTGGACCGGGTCTGAGCCTCTGGATGCCTGGGACTCGGACCGCTCCCTGGCCCAGACCGCTCGCAGCCCTTCACCGTCCCCTCCGGACATTTCCCACTGAGAACCAGAGCCAGAGTCTGGAACCCAGAATCTGGAACTGGAACCCAGAATCAGAACCCGGTACCGGAACTGAGAACCTGGAACTGGAACTAAGAATGAGAACCAAGGACTGAAACTAAAGACTGGAACTGGAACCCAGCACCCAGAACTGGAACTATGAACCATCACTGGAACCATAAACCAGAAATGTAGGACCAGGCTGGAAGGGGAGCCTTTTGCTCACCTACTGCCTGACTGCCAGAGTGACCGCAGTACCCTTGTGTGTCCTCTAGGTGGCAGAAAAGGCACAAAGCAGGGGAGGCCAGCCCAAGCAGCTGAAGCTTCCCCATTCACAGTCTCTAAGCAGTGCTGAGTGAGTTCTGTGCTTCTGGCCTCCACTGTCTTCTGTAGTTATATCCTTTTTTTATACCTGTTATGGTCACATGTTAACTTCAGTCATGACAACCTGACGGTTGATGCCATTAAAATACTGCCAGGCAGCATGTCTTCTGATCACTCTTCCATTCATACACACGTATGTATACAAACATGCACACACATACACACACACATACACATACACACGTACACGCACACACATACATATACACACGTACACGCACACACATGCACTCACACACGTACACGCGTGCGCACACACATACACACATACATTCATACACATATGCACACACACGTGTACACATGCACACACATGCACACACATGCACTCACACATGTACACACACACACATACGCACACACACACAGTACACGCACAGAGACATACACATTCATGCATGCGTGTACATGCAGGCACATACACACGTACATGCATGTGTGAACAGGCAGGCATGCACTCGTTTACATGTATGCACAGACATGCACATGCATGCAAAGGCATTCATGCATGTACACACGCACACATACACACGTGCACTCGGAATGGGAATATGTAGTCCAGTAAACATGCTTTCTAACTTGCGCTGTAATCAATCTAGAACAATGAGTGCTCTGGTAACGTATCTCCTTCCCCCCCAAATATAAAATCAGAGTGTAGGATCTGTCTTACCTGCATCAATACCAAAGCAGCTATGTATTCCTATATGTCCTGTTATGACCAGAAATTTGGCATTCTGTATGAAATATTTTTAATCTGAAGTCATTATTTCCTGCCTTCTTCACCTTGTAATCTCAGAGCCTCTAAAAGCAGCCCAGCCTCCAGGTGTGTTTCTGCGTAATCATCTGTGAAAGGTAGGAGATTTATGTGGGCGATGAAGAGAACCCCAACCCCAGGCCTGTACGTTTGGTGACAGACTGGATTATTTTTTAATAGAGTATGTTGTCCGTCACCCTCATTGTATGTACAAGAAAAAGAATTCTTTAGGGCTAAAATAAAATGCTTTTTTTTTTTTTTTTTTTTTTTGCAACTTCCCATAATGCAATCCTTCTCCGTGCCCTCAGTCATGCAAAAAAACAAAACGGCCAAAAAAACAAAACAAAAAAATGCCCCCCCTCACATTACCCTTTGCAAATACAGTATCTACGAAGGTTATATGAAGTGTCTCTAATTCTATATTTTCCAGCACATCTGTAAATTTTGGGTTGCTCCAATAAAAGCATCATAATGAGATTTTATCTTTAAGGGGTTAATGTCCTGCACCAAGGAAGCGGGGGCCAATAGTTCCGGTCAGGAGACCTACAGGGCACAGGAGGAAATGAGCAAAAGGTCTAATTATACTCTTGACACTATAAAGCACTTCCTGTCATGCACGGTTGCTGACGGACAAAGGATCCTTTTTTATTTGTTTTTGTTCCCAATATTTCATTCACAATAATTTTTCTCGAGGCAGAGCTGCGCAGTCGCTGTGCAGTCCCCCAGCCGAGCTGCGCAGTCACCCTGCAGACCCCCAGCCGAGCTGCGCAGTCACTCTGCAGTCCCCCAGCCGAGCTGCGCAGTCACTCTGCAGACCCCCAGCCGAGTTGCGCAGTCACTCTGCAGTCCCCCAGCCGAGCTGCGCAGTCACTCTGCAGACCCCCAGCCGAGTTGCGCAGTCACTCTGCAGTCCCCCAGCCGAGCTGCGCAGTCACTCTGCAGTCCCCCAGCCGAGTTGCGCAGTCACTCTACAGACCCCCAGCCGAGCTGCACGTCACTCTGCATTCCCCCAGCTGAGCTGCACAGTCACTCTGCAGTCCCCCAGCCGAGCTGCACAGTCACTCTGCAGTCCCCCAGCCGAGTTGCGCAGTCACTCTACAGACCCCCAGCCGAGCTGCGCAGTCACTCTGCAGTCCCCCAGCCGAGCTGCGCAGTCACTCTGCAGTCTGAGATCTCTTTGAGCTGCTAATTAATAGAATCAGGTTTGTCAAATAAGGGTCGGAGTGAAAACCTACAGGACGGTAGATCTCCAGGAACAGGGTTGGGCAGCTCTGCTCTAGGCTCTGGGATAGCTGTTTCTGCTTTCATTAGTCATTGTTTTCATTACACCGCATTTCGTTTGCCATTGGTTTCACTTCACTTTTAAATTTAAATTTCGAGTCTGCTTAAAACGAAAATGTGAGTTACATTGTGCCCTGGAAAAAATTGAAAGATCGCCCCATATTTTTTGAGGAGGCATTGGGGTTACTCCACCAAATATTGATTGTTGAACCCTTCCAAAGCAAAGACATTGTTCATTTTATTATTTATTTATGGGTGTCAGTTGTTCAGTTTGCATTATTCATTGTATAACAACGCTGTATTTTTATTTTTTTGACCAGTTGTCATTTTCTGCAAATGGATGTTTTGAGTAGCAATTTTTTTTTTGCTCGGAATTAAAATCAAATGTGATCAATAGTTCATAAAAAATATTTAAAGATTTTACATAGGCACATACGATGAACTGTTAAAACTTAAAATTTGATATGGTCTCTTAACTTTTTCCAGAACAGTATTTTAGACTTTTGTACTTAAATATACTGTAGCATGTATTACGTAATATTGACAATAATAATATTATTACATATTATTATTAGTGGCATGAGGATGCACAGCAGGTTAAAGAGTCTTAGCTGGAGCATAATGCTACGAGTGACGCCTGACCTGCAGGAAGTGATGCTGATTTCAGGAGGTACCTGTTTCCCGCAGGCGAGGGAGGACGAGCGGCAGTTTGCAGAAGCGTTCTTCCGCGGCGCACGCTCACGCAGGCATGGCTCCTCTCCTCTTCCTCATCTCCTTCCTCCTGGCAGGTAAGGCTGGCACCTGCTAACGACATTCTAACGAGATAGCGGAACGATACCGAGATCTTAAAATAAGGAACGAAGATGAAACAGTTTATTTCTGTGCCAGCATGCGAGGTTTGCGTGTGAGTGGGGGAGCAGTATGTGGTGGTGGGGGGGGGGGGGGCGTTGAGACATGATTTAAACTGCCCCACAAATTCCTCTGAAAACTGCCAGAAGTAAGATCTGTCCAGATCTGCACCTTCCCCGAAGTACAGAGGAGAGCAGCCTACAACAGAGAGCTGCCTTGTGGGTCTGACAACGGTACCGAAACTGCAATCTGTGTCACTCTTAATCATTTGATCTGATTTCTGTTGCACTTCGCTCTGCCCAGTTTTTTTTTTTTTTACTTTAATGAAATGACAAACTTGAAGCCTTGAATTTATAAAGTGTGAAACATTCCCCCGTTGTTTGTGTTCGTGCATTTTTCTGCGGGTTGTTTCAGTGACGGCGTTTCTTGCAGCTTCTTGCCTCCAGGATCAGATCCTGGATGAGTTTCAGAATGAGAGGTTTAAATGGTAGTTGTATGGGTTTGGATTTGGGAAAGCTTGCAGCTCTATTGCATTTTAAGCACATGTCGCCGCTACCTACAACAGAGCTAAGGTATGAAAATGGCCCAATGCTTATTGCTTTGGGGACTCGTGACTGGCCATCTTCCATGTTATTATTATTGTTATTCAGTGTGTTATTCTTCTGAACGTATCACCCAGGAGCCCTCTGTGCGGTCTGTGTGGTTCAGAACAGGTGCAGGGTTCGAACTACGAGTGGAATTGGGGGGGTCTGACCCCCCTAATTAAGACTTGGACCCCCCCCAAAAGAGGTAAAAACAACAGGTCGGTGGTGTCGAAACATTTATATATCCTTCTTACCCGTAATCGTAAATATTACAATGTATTTCCCATCAGTGGCGTCACGAGACACCAACCCTAGGTCAGATTGGGATCAGACCCCCCCCCCCCAGTCCCTCCCGTAATTCGAACCCTGAACAGGTGAATTTGTGAAAATCTGAAACCGTTGGATCGCGGTGGCGGGTTTGGCCATTGTGGGTAGAAGCCCCTCCATTCCTCAAAACCAGTGCCAACCTCCGACCCCGACCCAGAGAGTGATCACATGCATGAAAAAAGAGGACTTCCCATTTAAGAAATGTGTGGTGTTTTGTGGGGGGGGGGGGTGGGGCAGATGTGGTTAGGAGGAAGTGAAAGTGGGAAAAGTGCTCTAAAAATGCTTTAAAAAAAAAAAAAAAAACTACAGAGGCTGGAGAGCTAGAGAGGAAACTGATACCAAGAGGGACTAACCCTCTGGAGGAAAAGCTCAGTAAAGGTGAAGGAGGCCTTGACTGCGCTCTGCTGGTCAGACCCTGAAAGGCATGGACTGTTCATCAGACCGTGAAATGCAGCATTTGTAATAGTGCCATAAGCAGAGCCCGCCCCATGCTGGACATCACCTACATCGCAGCTTCCAGTCTCACCAGCACTGATTGGTCATAACTGATTGGGTGCGCGTTTGTCATACCTAACTGCCTGATTCGCTGATTGTTTATTGACTCATTGTTCATTGGTCCTACCTGACTCGAACCAGTCTGAACCAGTGCACGTGCCTACTCTTGAGTATACTTGTTGAGTACAACGGAATGAGAATGAGGTTTCGCTTAGTATATTCAAGAGCACACTTTTTAGGAAATAAGTGTGGTCCCATTTGGTCCCATAGATATGTCTTCCTTCAACAACAACGACACGTGAGCTTGACTGCAAGGGGGAGTGTCTTAAGACACTTCCACAGTACAGTTGTGAAATATTGTGGAGTATAAGTTTTGCATACTGCCTGGCGTATGCCTAAAGATTTGCACTAAACGGTACTCAATATGCTTAGTAGACACTGGACAGCACATGCTTTGACGACACAGCATTTTGGTGGCTGATTCGGACACAGCCTATGTCTACTGCCAAGTCCGTGTCCCCTTTTATATCACTTTTTCTAGACTGGCTTTTAGCGAAATAATCTATTTAGTAGCTTAATAATTGTACATATATATTGTATAGCACTTTGCAACTATTTTTTGAAAAGTCCTAAAAATGAAATTATTATTATTATTATTATTATTGTTATTATTGTTATTATTAATATCTGTGTTCATTGGCCTTGCCTGGTTGAGTTTGGGTCCTCTGTGCTTCCTGCAGGTTCCCATGGCGACGTTGTCACGGTGAAAAACCTGGAGGTGTTGGAGGGCCGGTCGGTGACCGTACCGTGCCACTACGAGCCGCAGTACGCCCGGCACGTCAAGTACTGGTGCCAGGGATCGATGTACACCTTCTGCTCCCGCCTGGCTCGTACGGATGTGGCCCAGCCCGCCGACGCAAGGGTGTCAATCACCGATGACCCCGCCCAGCAGGTGTTCACCGTGACGATGAGTGACCTGCAGGAGGCGGACTCGGGCTGGTACTGGTGTGGGGTGGAGGTCGGGGGTATGTGGAAGGCTGATGACGCCGTGTCCGTCCACATCACGGTGTCACACGGTGAGGGGGGAGGGGGGAGAGGGGGGACGGGGGGGGAGGGGGAGGGCGCAATGCAAATTACAAGGTTTTACTTTGACATAATAGCAGTTGTCTGTCTACATTCATAATCTTCCATCTGAATGCTGCTGAAGGAATTTTCTTTTTTTCAACGATGAGAATTACAGGTGACCTGCACAGGTAGATGTTTTTTTTTTTCGTCTTATGTGATTCAAGGCTGAGGTGAAGTCACCTGTCTTCTTCACCTTGAGCCCTGTAAGCTTGGGGTAGTTAATAGTATGTGGTTCATAGTTGCTGGTATGCCAGTGGTGAATAGTATGTGGTTCACTGTTGCAGGTATGTCAGTGGTGAATAGTATGTGGTTCACTGTTGCAGGTATGTCAGTTGTGAATAATATGGTTCACTGTTGCAGATATGTCAGTGGTGAATAGTATGTGGTTCATTGTTGCAGGTATGTCAGTGGTGAATAGCATGGTGGCTGGCGAGGAAGGGGGAAGCGTTAGTGTCCAGTGTCTCTATGGCAGCAGACACAGGTGAGGTGCTATATATTATATAAATAATATTGTTTGAATAAAGTGTTTTTTTAACAGCTGGTAATAATATGGCAAAAATGATTGTACACTGTGGCTGATTAAATGCTACCTTCACATGACCAATGGGAAGTCATAACTGCATAATTCACTCCCAGGTTTGGGCTGGAGGTTGGAGGGTTGGCAGGTTAGCATGTTGGTGGGATGGCAGTTTGCCATGTTAGCAGGATAGCAGGTTAGCATGTTAGCGAGATACACATTAGCATGTTAGCAGGATAGCAGGTTAGCATGCTAGCGGGATACACATTAGCATGTTAGCAGGATGGCAGGTTAGTGTGTTAGCAGGATGGAAGGTTAGCATGTTAGCGGGATGGAAGGTAAGCATGCTGGCGGGATAGCAGGTTAGCATATTAGCAGGATGGCAGGTTGTTATGTTGTTGTTATGGTGGTTTAGCATGCTAGCGGGATGGAAGGTTAGCATGTTAGCGGGATGGAAGGTAAGCATGCTGGCGGGATAGCAGGTTAGCATGTTAGCAGGATGGCAGGTTAGCATGCTGGCGGGATAGCGGTGTGTTATGTTGTTGTTATGGTGGTTTAGCATGCTAGCGGGATGCTAACGCAGAGCCCGTCTCCCTCCTGCAGTGGGAGCAGTAAGAAGTGGTGCCGCAGCGGGGACTGGGGGTCCTGCCTGGAGGTCTCCTCCAACAGCACGCGGGAGGTGGGCCCAGTTCTCCTCAGCGACGACGGGGCGGGTGCGTTCACGGTGACCGTGCGGACGCTGGAGCGGGGCGACGCCGGCTGGTACTGGTGCACCACCGGGCAGGAGCAGGTCTCGGTTCAAGTCGCTGTCACTCCACGATCCACCACCCAGCGCACCCTGAGAAGTACGCTCTTCTTCCTCG
Source organism: Anguilla pacifica (assembly GCA_039654925.1). Lineage (NCBI taxonomy): Eukaryota > Metazoa > Chordata > Actinopteri > Anguilliformes > Anguillidae > Anguilla > Anguilla pacifica. The sequence goes on along the minus strand of CM077291.1, from coordinate 3,929,209 downwards.
CTTCCCTTCTTCCTCCTCATCCTCATATCCGATTATCTATATGCACTTTACCCTTATTGTTTTGGTGTTCTGTATTTTTTATTCCAATGTGAAGCACTTTGAACTGCTTATTTCTTTATGTGAAAGGTACACTATTAATGAAGCTCATTACGATGGTGATTTTTGTTATTGTTTATTATTAGTGTTACTAATTACACACTTAATCGGTCTTTATTTGTGTAGCACTTTTCATACAAGTTAAATGTAACACAAAGTGCTTCAAACAATACAACACCCCCCCCCCCCCCAACCCCGATTCCATACTCAGAGCGATAAATGATTTTGTAAATTAATCACTAATGCGAAAGACGACCTCTGAAGGTGTTTAATTTTAATTTATGATCCTAATGGCTGGAATGTCTACCCGCTGATCTTCTTTCAGCGAGTCTACCCCTTATGACATCACTTCCTGTTGATCCTAAGGAGGCCTCAACTTCTCTGGCCACCACTTGCGTGCACACGGCCAGCCAGGAACGAAACTCACCGAGGTTACTAAGATTCCCCTTCCTTCTCTTCCGCTTCCTATATCGAAATTATATTTCACCCTCCTGAAGGAACATAAAATACATGTAAGACGCTTATAAATGGCTATAAATAGGCGTATAAATGTTGTATTAAGTGGTTACAAGTCTCCAATAAATTAGTTATAATCACACTGGTGCAATAAAGCATTCATCACTCATAAAAATGACTAAGAATACTTCAAATCTGTAGGAGCTGCGATATTTTGCCCTCACAATTCCTTTATTTGTGGCATTGTACTAATGTGAGAATAATTTGTGACTTCCTTCCGCTCTACAGCACTTCTTAAATATGCTTGTGTGTTCATATCTTTCTGGAAAATGTTTGCTTATAGATGCCTTGAGAAAATTGAAGAATTAACTTTAAGTGACAGAAATCTACGTTGTTCTTGTTAGTTTCAGTCATGTTTTTGGGTCCCCGTTGGTAATCGGTGGGTCGCTGTTGCTTCTGGTGATTGTTGCCGTGGTTACCTGGAAGATGTGGTGCCATTACCGTGAGTGACACATCCTTCATCCCTCCAGTCTGTAGAATTTCCTGGTTCCTCTGAAGGAACTCTGCAGCTCAGCACTGGATATGTTGAGCAACTCTGCAGCTCAGTACTGGATATGTTGAGCAACTCTGCAGCTCAGTACTGGATATGTTGAGCAACTGTGACGCTCAGTATGGAATGGATATGTTAAACTGAAATACATTTTTTTTGTTTTTTTGTTTATTAAAAATAAAATTAATTCCTGTAATTTCAGAGAGGATACGCAAGAGAAGAGACATGGGTGGAGCAGAGCTGACCTTCTCTGTGAGTTCTGCCATTTTTTGGGAAGGGGGGGGTGGTAATGGATCAGGTGGTAATGTTGCCAAGGGAGAGAGGGATTCGGTCAGTGGTATTGTCCTCGTCTTAAAGCGAAAGTGGGACTCCCCGTGGGCAGTAGGGCAGCTGCAGACTGCGGATTCAGGCGTACCCCCCTTTCCACACAAATCCTCCTCAGTCCAAACATCCTTCTGTTTAAATGCAGATATAGTGCTGTTTAACATGCAGGTCTGATGCTGTGTCAATGCCAATCCAATACTATCTATATTATATTATATTATATTATATTATATTATATTATATTACATTATATAATAGCAGATTTTTCTCTTCTCCTGCAGCCACACCCAGGCAGTGAGAATGACCAAAACAAAGGCGGTGTCATCTTCTTCCAGTCCTCTTCCCCTCAGCAAGTGCTCTTGGTCTGACCACAGTTACGGCAAAGTGTCATTCTGACCCCGCCTGAACCCAGAACCCAGGCTCTGCCTCCCTGTGCACAGACCCCACCTTCCAGGACCCAGGACCCGCCTCCCTATGTGCAGACCCCGTCTTCCTGAACCCAGGCCCCGCCTCCCTGGTCCCAAGCCCCGCCTCCTTATGCACAGACCCCGCCTTCCTGAACCCAGGCCCCGCCTCCCTATATGCAGACCCCGCCTTCCTAAGCCCAGTCCTCTCTTCCTGTGCTCAAACCCTGCTTACACACACACACACACACACAGGACACATTTTTATGAATATATTTGAGCATTTGTGATGCCTAGAGCAACACACCCTTCCTCATACATGCAACATAAATGGTGCAACATGCAATATATATATATGCTACATATATGCTATTAATGTTGAATAATGCTACATATATGCTATTAATGTTGAATAATGTTCAGAGTATATGTCAGAGACACAGGTACAGTTCCAGGTACAGATAAAATAGTAACTGTTAAGCACTAACAGAGACAAAGCAAATGGCATTTCATCCTTTTAATTAACCGCTGTGCTTATATTTAGATGTGCAATACAGTACTTAATCCATTTTATTTTGTTGTATTATGCTTTTTACATTAATATATGGCTCACAGATCTGTGCCAGGCCACTGAGATCTAGTGGCTTTTATCTTTTTTATTGAAAATTGTTAACAAAAAAGCGTTCTGTCTATCATCACTCCAAATTCTTTGTGAACCACCAGGAGAAGTGATGAATTTTAACTGCATCTCCAATTCTGTCCACTGGGAGGCGCTGTGGCACTACAAATGCAGGAATGATGCGTTAAGGCTGCTGTTGGCAAGATGCGATCCCTGGGGCAATCTTGGCGCTGCTCACAAAATGTGACTTCAGAAAGAATTTAAAATAGTATTAGACACAATCCTAGTTAGTGTGTCATTAATTGAACTGTATAATTGTATGTTGTCCTTTTTTAATGTGTATTTAATTTTAAAAATTTTAATTTAATTTTCTTTGCTTACTTTATTCTTTAATATTTACACATTGTATTCAAAGCTTTGTACCACAATGTATTGATACCCTACATATGTAATGTGTAAATATTAATTTTTACACGATTATTCGTTTATACTGGTTAAATGCACTCAAGTTTCTGGCCCAAATACCCTTTAGTGGGCTCTGTGTAAATGGAGATTGAAGCAGCTAACTGATGTAAAATCTTTAGAAGGACAGTACCACAGTTTCTATAAACCCACCAGATGTTCAGCTCCATTGTTTTCAATGATGAACCCGAGAGCTGTAGGCGACACCATCGCCACGAGGTTCACGGGAAGGCGGGGCCTGCTCTCTTGTCTGTCAAAGGGCACAGAGAGGATTTGCATAATTTTATGCACTGCCTTTGACCAGGACTGGTGTGATTGGTGCGTTTTGGCGCTAATCTCTAAGACTAGGTGTCCCTCCTGTGCTGTGCAGAAGCTGACCCTAACCCCTCTGTGCTTCGGGATGATGAAGCTGTAGGTGACATTACCTGTGTCGGCTAAAGTCGTGCACATGCACACACATATTTGCACACATACACGCACAAACACACACACATACACTCACATGTACACACACACACACACACACACATGAACACAGGCACATTCGTTCACATGCAAACACACATTTATACCCACATTATGAGTTTGGATCCCATTTGAAATGTGGCTGGCCATTTCTACATGCAGTTTACTGGTGTGGAAAAAAAACGCTAAAAAGCACATTGCTCTCCAAAACCGCTTGTCTGGTCGTTACTGTTCGGTACTGTTACATTACAGGCATTGTACTGCAGTACTGACTCAGGAAAATACTGTCCTGAGAGAAACTGTGCAGTACTGACACAGGAAAATACTGTCCTGAGAGAAACTGTGCAGTACTGACACAGGAGAATACTGTCCTGAGAGAAATCGTTCCGTACTGACACAGGAAAATACTGTCCTGAGAGAAACTGTGCAGTACTGACACAGGAGAATACTGTCCTGAGAGAAACTCTGCAGTACTGACACAGGAAAATACTGTCCTGAGAGAAACTGCGCAGTACTGACACAGGAAAATACTGTCCTGAGAGAAACTGTGCAGTACTGACACAGGAAAATACTGTCTAGAGAGAAACTGTGCAGTACTGACACAGGAGAATACTGTCCTGAGAGAAATCGTTCCGTACTGACACAGGAAAATACTGTCTAGAGAGAAACTGTTCAGTACTGACACAGGAAAATTATACTACACTGTGAAACAGGGCCCAGCATTGCAAAATACCCCCCAGATCTAAAAAAACATCCAAGCTCAGGTATTCCAGGGTCTGAAACGGACTCACTTTGTTCAGTTGTGCATGTCTTCTCCAAGCCAGTCGATTTTCTGAGAGAAGGGGAAGAAAGACAGGACTTTGAGTTCTGAGACCGCTCGAATCACTCAACTTCTGCTTTGTGCACATGCAAAACACGCTTTCAGAAAATCCCTCTGCAAATGAAATAATAAGGAGTTTGTGGAATATAATAAATAATAATAATTATAATAATAATGAAAGAACAATGTTGTGTTTGTATTGACAAATGTGTTGTACTAGTCCGGGGTGCACAACTCTGTTTTTTTTCCAACTGACTACCTCAGCTTTTTAGTCTTCTGACTGTTCTATAATCTATGCTGGTGTCACTCCATTATCTATACCCGCTTATCCTGGGCAGGATCGCGGGGGTTGCTCGAGCCTATCCCAGCATGCATTGGGTGAGAGGCCGGAAACCAAAAATAATTTTAATTAATTAATTAAATAAATTAAATACTAAAACTATTAAGCAGTTTAATTCAGCCAGAAGATTTATATTCAAAGGTTCCCAGTTTCTTGATCAGGGTCCTGAATTGGCCCATGGTAATCAAAGAGTTCAGCTTTAAAGCACACTCTAACTCATTCCACGCATGAGGAGCATTATATCTAAATGCAGTTTTACCCAGTTCAGAGTAGACCCGCGGCACCTTGACAGTCAACCAGTCCTGAGAACGAGAACTGATCGGCTCCAACTCTCCATTCAATAAGAGATAGAATATAAGGCGGTAGTTTTTGGAGAAGTGCTTTATATAAAAACAGGAACCAATGTTGATCTCTTCTCTGAGATAGGGATGGCCAGCCCACCTTCGGATACAGCACACAATGGTGAGTACGGTACCTATCTCCAGTGATGTAACGTAGGGCTGAATCATAGATGGAGTCTAAAGGCTTTGAGGTGGAAGCAGCAGTGTGTTTATATATTACATCACCATAATTAAGCACTGGAATGAATTTTGCCTCAACAATCCTTCTACTGTCAAATGAGAAACAAGATCTATTTCTGTAAAGGAAATCAGGTCTCACTCGTAGATGGCCTGTCTCACTCATGGTTTTTGGGTCTTAAATGTCAGGTTTCCATCAATCCAGATACCCAGGTATTTATAGTGTGAGACTCACTCAACATGGGCATGCACCACTCAGTAAAATCTGTAATTTGAGTTCGCGTCATTTGATATTTTTTTAATAACAATGAATACGTGATTAGAACACTCTAATGCCGATGTCACAATCACTACCGATAATTGACAGTAAGGGCATTCTAGAACACTGACTCTAAAGTGTTGAAAAAACAGTCCAAAAACAAAAAAAAAACCTACTCTTCAAAGGGTTAAGTGATAATTGATACTCACTTCTTCTGTTCCACAGCTTCTGGGAAACTATGGCAACGGTTGCCAGTAGCAGCGGCAGACCCAAGGTCACCAGGAGGGCGATAACAATGTGGCCACTGTGTGATCACAATGTGGAGTGTTATTTCAGCTCTGCTGATATTTCACGTATTTCAATTGCTAGTGCCACTAAAGGAACAAGTCATGAGCAGGAAATGAAAATGCAATACCCTGCTTTACAATGTCCCTGGGCCCCTGCCAGACACTGTATATCACACCTTTATGTCTTTACAGTCAAAAACTAGGTATGGTCAACACATTTAAACTTTTCAATTTTTTTTTCTGGGAATGTGCCGAACTGGAACAGTGGATGTGAGATTCAATACAAAATTTCAGGTGGCAGAGGTGGGTAACCCGGCTTCAAAGAGTAAAAAAGCTGACCATGTATTTGCTCCACCAACATGCACTAAACCGGTGGATTACAATAATTTGTTCTCCTATCATGCTGAAGAGTTTTTAAATGGAGTATAAATGTATTAGAGATAACTTATGAGTCAGAGATTCTACAAAGAGACGCCAGCCTCAGTACCATCTCTGCGGCCTCCAATACACAAACGCACATTATTATTATCTCTGAATTAGCAGAAGGCAAATTCCGTGAAGAATTTTTTTTTCACGCGGAGAGTAGTCACAGCGTGGAATAGCCTGCCAGGTCACGCTGCGGAGGCAGAAACTCTGGGGATTTTCAGCCTGAAGGTAATCAGAGCACTAATTTAATCAGGAAAATGGCGAGCATTGTTGGACTGAATGACCTGCTCTTGTCTTTATGTTATGCGATGCTATGTTATCTTATGTTATCTGTGTGTTCTCAGACCACACATACAAAGCCAAGCCTTTTTTAAATGGAGTATAAATGTATTAAAGATAACTTATGAGTCAGAGATTCTACAATGGGGCTCGGCCCTGCAGGACTAGCACTTTGGGTTAATATGGCACTTGCACTGTAACATGTTCAGCGTTTCTCACTTACTGAGAGACCAGGTCATCCAAGCCCACACAATGTCACTGCTATCGATTTAATTTTTTATTTTTATTTATTTTTTTGTGTGTGCATTTTTTTGTGATTGTCAGTCTTTTAAAAATAGACATGCAGAAGGGAGACATGGAGAGAGATGTCTTAACTACCCAAAGATTTATCAATGAGTGATGTCACACAGCAAAACCTCCCCAACCTCCACCCCGGTCTGTTTGGAATATCTGTATGCTGCATTTCCTTTTTTTTTTTTTTTTTACAAATGACTCACAAGCAGGCCTGCATGACAGAGCACCAGACTGAAAGTAAAAATATTAAAAACAGTTTTTTTTTTAAAGAATAAAATAAGAAGAGAGATATTTACACTTCTGACCTGCTCTTTTCCGTGGCTGTGTCTGTAGCTGTTGAGAGATACAGATATGGCATAATGTTAATTGTCCTGCTAATAATATAACTGACACATTTATTTATTTATTTTTTGCAGTTCAAGCTCTGGATGGCTGAGAGGGCATTACTGACGACTGCAGGCTAGCACTGAAGCTCAAAGGTACCACATTTTACACCTCAGATTCAAACAAGCGCTCCTTCAATCTGCACAACTGTACATGTGAAATGCCACCCTGAGAAACAGCTTCGGTGTCATGCTGAAAGAGGAACACCTCTGCCCTCTGGGTGCTGCGTGTGAGCGGGTGAGAGAACGGGAAGAAGGTTGTGCCTTTCCACAAACCAGGGTGTGGTATGAGGGGGTGGGGGGATGGGAGTTAGACCATTCCCAAGGCCCATGACTAACAGGAGCCCTCAAAAAAATTTGTGCTGTAATTGTGTTGCTGGGACGGGGTGGCATGGGGTGGTGGGGCCCAATGTGAGATCTTTCAGTGGGGCCCAAAATCCATTACATGACATTACAGGCATTTAGCAGACTCTATTATCCAGAGCAACTTACACAACTCTTTATATAGCATTTGCATTGCATCAATTTATACAGATGGATATGTACTGAAGCTATGCAGGTTAAGCACCTTACTCAAGGGTACAACGGCAGTGTCCCACCTGGGAATCAAACCTGTGACCTTTAGGTTACAAGACCAGCTCCTTACCCATTATACTACCAGCTCCTTACCTGTTATACTACCAGCTCCTTACCCATTATACTACCAGATCCTTACCCATTATACTACCAGCTCCTTACCCATTATACTACAACCTACATCCCTGGTGGAGTGGGGGTGTGGGGGAGTTAGGCCAATCCCAAAGGTCCTGACTGGCAGGAGCCCTCTAAAATATAAGTGCTGTAATTGTGCTGCCGGGATGGGGTGGCCCGGGGTGGTGGTGGCACCACCGGTGCGAGATCTTTTTCGACAGGGCCCTACATCCCCGGCGACGGCGCCCCTGCTGCCCCCGACCAGCAGGCTCACCGTTGCGGACGTGGATCTGCACGGGGGCCTGGAGGCCGCCGGCGTCGAACCAGTACCAGCCGGCGTCCCGGCTCTCCAGGTCCCGCAGCGTCACGGTCAGGAACCCGCGCGTGTCGTTGGCGTCCAGACGGACTCTGCTCCGGGACTCCCCGCCTCCCCCCCGCCCCGCCGCCACCGCCGCCGCCGTCACCAGACAGGAGCTCGGGTCCGGGTCCGTGACCCTGCACCACCTCTTCTCCTTTCCCCGGAGACCGTTACCGTAGCGACAGAAGATGCTGACCGTGGACCCTTCGATGCCGGTCACCACGGCGTTCACCACGGACAGGCCTGGGGCGCCTGAACGCAGAACGCAGTGTTAATGAGGCCACGGAGCTGATTTTGAGCTAGTTTGCACTCACGCAGGGTCATGACCGTACATCTGTCGATTCTGTTCACCATGCCGTAATTACCTCAATCCACGATTCAACACAGGAAAGGTATTTGACAGTTTTTAAAATTTTAAAACAGGGAGAGATGTGCCTTTTGTCAGCCTCATAGGTGTTCAGCAACTGACAACAGAAGTTTAAGGTCACCTGTTTATTACATGGAAGGAATGAGAGGCATCAATTGTAAAGCACTTTGGATAAAAGCATAAATGCATAAATGCAGTCCATTCACCATCCATTTACCATGTCAAGACATACGAAAGCTTTTTCCCAGAAGGTCTGTAAAATAACATATTCAGTTCTCAGTAGTTGCTGTGTTTATTAGCATAGCATTAAAAAGGCCGAACATTTAATCCTGAGGAAAGACAGAGTTGGGCAGCCCTGCTCTAGCTGTTGATTGATGTGTGCTTTGTAAGGGTTTGAGTGAAAGCCTACAGGACGGTAGATCTCCAGGAACAGGGTTGGGCAGCCCTGCTCTAGCTGTTGAGTGAGGTGTGGCTTTGTAAGGGTTTGAGTGAAAGCCTACAGGACGGTAGATCTCCAGGAACAGGGTTGGGCAGCCCTGCTCTAGCTGTTGATTGATGTGTGCTTTGTAAGGGTTTGAGTGAAAGCCTACAGGACGGTAGATTTCCAGGAACGTGGTCGAGCAGCACCTGTAAGCGGTTGGTCCGCAGGATGAAATGCTCGGCCGCTTGTCTTGACTCAGAGCGCAGCTCCTACCTGTGGAGACCGTGAGGGTCAGAAACGCCCGGTCGTCCGGTGTAAAATCGCCGCCGATCTCCACGGCGCACCAGTACCCGCCCGAATCCCCCTCCCGCAGGTCCCGCAGGGTCACGGCGAAGACCAGCTGGTCCGGGTCGTCGGCGATGGACACCGTCCCTTCTGTCTGCGGGGAGTCCGTCCTCACGACGGGCGTGCAGCGAACCCACGGTTCCCCCTTACACCAGTACTTAACGTTAGATTTATACTGGTCCTTATAATGACACGGAATGGTGACAGAACTCCCCACCAGCACAGACAAACTGCTCACCGTCTTCACACCGTCCACCCCTGCAGAGACAGACACACTTCATCAGCACGTTATTAAACACCATATTACCACCCTTAATGTGCTATTACCCATTATAACCATGCGACTGTTATGCATGTATTATTACACATTATAACCAGATAACCGTTATTTATGCTTTATTACACATGATAACCAGATAACCATTATGGATGCATTATTACACATGATAACCAGATAACTGTTATGGATGCATTATTACACATTATAACCACATTAGTACCCTTAATGTGCTATTAGCCATTATAACCATGCAACTATCATGCATGTATTATTACACATTATAACCAGATAACCATTATTGATGCTTTATTACACATGATAACCAGATAACCGTTATGGATGCATTATTACACATTATAACCAGATAAGCATTATGGATGCTTTATTACACGTAGTAACCAGATAACCATTACTGATGCTTTATAACACATGATAACCAGATAACTGTTACGGATGCATTATTACACATAATAACCAGATAACTGTTATGGATGATTTATTACACGTGATAACCAGATAACCATTATTGATGCTTTATTACACGTGATAACCATATTACCACACTTAACGTGCTAGTAACCATTATAACCATGTGACTGTTATGGATGCATTATTACACATTATGAATGCATTATTACACATGATAACCATATTACCACCCTTAAGGTTCTAGTAACCATTATAACCCTTACATTGCGTTACATTTATTTGGCAGACGCTTTTATCCAAAGCGACGTACAATATCATGCAACTATCATGTATGTATCATTTCACATTATAACCAGATAACATTATAACCAGATTACCATTATGGATGCATTATGGATGAATTATTACACATTATAACCATTGAACCATCATTAGTGCATTATTATGTAAAGATTATTAGCTTATTATAATTATAATCCTGTTACTTTTGTGCATTGTTAACCATTAAAATCATTTAATTAGTATTGTCACGTTATACTAATTATGGTCATTAAAGAAATCATTAGCACATTATGCATTGTGCACCATTAGTATATTTTTTTGTGATTATAACCAGAAAAAATATAATTAGTTCATTATTGCCCACCATGACCATATATAATCATGGAATTAACCATTAATTAATTAGCCATTACCACCAGATACAAAAAATAATATTAATTTAGAAAAAATATATATAAGTTATATATGTTAGGGCTTTGCTGGAGCATTCCGAACAGACTGGTAAACCTAAAGGTTAAATGACATTAAACTGTGTTTCCATGGAAACCTGCACTCCAGACCAATCAATAACTTACTTCCTATTTTATATAATAAATCCAAGGGAAGCACAAATCAAGATTTACAGCTCTGCTGGTATGCTGGTCCTACTTCCTGTTCTCATAATGTAGCGTGCAAATATACAAAAATCTCACCATATACATAGTGTTACAATATTTTGATATTTCAGTATATTTTCAGACTATTACATTTTTGTTATGGTTGCTCAGGAAACAGTCAGGGATGGAAAATTCAGTGAAAAAATCCAAATATTTCATATTTAAGAGCAATTTAATCAGTGGCTGTGTTGTTCGCACCAGCACAGTCAGTTTTGCTATTTCGTCAGATGGTCTTACCTGTGAGGATGAGGAGGAGGAGGAGGACGAAGAAGAGAGGAGCCATGAGCATGTATGAAAGGGAGAAATACGCAGAAAATGAGTGTGTCTGTGCGTGTGTGTGTGTGTGTGTGTGTGCGTGTGTGTGTGTGTCTGGGAACCTAAGCCGTGTCTCAAAGTGGTGCACAACCTGTGGCCGCAACCTTTGTGAAGAGCATCACTTCCTCTTCCTCTGTGACATCTCTGGGTCTGTGTTCTCCCTTTTCTCCCTCCCTCTCAGTGCAATCCCATAACAACACCAAACAACAAAATAATAATGATAATAAGAAGAAGAAGACAATAATAACAATAGTGAGAGAAAAATAACAGAGCACATTAATTTCTTTGCAATATAGATAAGATTTGTTTATTCATAATTGTTGTGTGGGAAAAATATTGCTGTACACATCTTTTCAAAAGAGACACTTGTTCTATATGACACACGGTTTATATTTGTGTTGGGAAGATTCACAGTGAGAGTCCGTCCATGATATTAATATTGTGATACGTAGCTTCATGGAGAGAGACTGTCCAGTAGCTCAACGATGTGATAGGCTGGCTCGCACACGCAAACCAGCAGCTTGGCAATGTAACACACTGCCTTGCAAAGAGAGTCCACCCAGCCGCTCAGCACTGCGACACAAAGACACACGCCACAGCAGCCGGAGAAAAAAAAAAGTGCCTTTTAATTAAATAAAAAATTAAGAATTTAAACAGACAAACGTAATAAATAAAAAGTGGGGGATTTGGAAGGTAAGGGATATGAGATCCATCTGAGGGAAAATAAACATATGAACTCAGCTGCGCTGTCACAGAACACCACTCCGCAAAAGTAATCTGCAGCAATTGTCAGTTTGCGGGATTTTTACTGGTGTCTAAAGGGATAAAATATTTCTGATAAATTGTTTTTTTTTTTTTTTAACTTGTTTTCCCCTCCCACCCACAGGGGGCTCCACTCTAAAGTGTAGACACAGGAGCAGGTGCAACTACGTGGTGTATTCCCTGTTCCCTGACTGAGGCAAAGAGGGTTTACTGTAAGCCACCCCTCCTTCTCCATGCCTTCTAATATATTAAATAAGTACATTACATTTGAATAGAAATATAAACATATAAACTAAAAATAATAATAATAATAATAATAATGTGACGCAACCTGCTGCAGTTCTGTCATTCTTACAGTCTCTCTCTCTCTCTCCATCACCCATCTTTGGCTGTCTCTCTCCTCCTCTTTTGCTCTGTTTCTCCCTCACTCTCATCCCACATTCACACATTTCCTTTCATAAAGCTTCTAAAGCAGATAAAAAAAGCGAATAATACACTGCATTAAAAAATTATTATGCAGTTATTTTCACCATAACAACAACAACAAAACAAACCGCAACACAACTTCAGCTAAAATAATAAATACCAGCCCCCACCCCTCCTCCACTGTCCACATCAGTTTGTACAATAATATATATTTCTGTTTATTCAAAAATGATTGGGAAGGGAAACAGCTCAGACAGACAGGCAGGACTGGGCAAGTGATTCAGTCACAACAGGAATAACCAGGAAGGCCAATTTCATTCTAGAGTGTGTGTGTGTGTGTGTGTGTACAGTATGTGTGTATGTGTGTATCTGAGTGAGAGCGCGTGTCTGTTTGTGCGAGTGTGTGGATGAGAGAGTACTATGTGTGAGTTCAGCGTATGCGTGTGTGCACGTGAAAGAGTGAATGGGCATACGTGCATGTGTTTATATGTGACAGTATGTGTCAGTTGAGTGTGTGTGTGGGTGTGTGCATGCGTGTGCGTGTTTGTGTGAGAGTGTGTGTGAGTGAGTGAGTGTGTGTGTGCGTGCATGTGCACGTGTGTGTGTGCATGTGTGTGCGTGCGTGTGTGCGTGCGTGTGTGCGTGCGTGTGTGAGTGTGTGTGTGTGTGTGTGAGTGTGTGTGTGGGTGTGTGCATGCGTGTGCGTGTTTGTGTGAGAGTGTGTGTGAGTGAGTGTGTGTGTGCGTGCATGTGCATGTGTGTGCGTGCATGTGTGAGTGTGTGTGTGTGTGAGTGTGTGTGTGGGTGTGTGCATGCGTGTGCGTGTTTGTGTGAGAGTGTGTGTGTGTGTGTGTGTGTGCGTGCATGTGCATGTGTGTGCGTGCTTGTGTTTGCGCGTGTGTTCACAGTCTGGGTCCTTGGCCTCCTGTCACACAATCCCTGGGGCACAGGAGTGTGTGGGCGGAGCTATGAAAGGGGGCGGGGCTCAGGCGCGGCCGTCAGCAGTGTATCTCGTACGCCGTCTGCGTGTCGAACAGCAGGCCCTGGCTGAGGAACAGGGCCTCGGGGTCTACGGCCACGCCCTCCCCGCCCTCCGCGGGCCTCCGCAGCCCCACCCCCCCGCCCCCGCCCCCGCCCCCGCCCCCGAGGTCCTGAGACGGGGAGGGGGTGGGCCCGCGGGGGGTGGGCGGGGCCGGGGGCGGGGGCAGGGGCGGGGCCAGGACGGGCTTGCTGCGGTTGAGGACGTACATCTCGTGGCCGCGCTCGTCGCGGTACTCCTCCAGCTGGGCGAAGGTGGTGGGCCCGTCGGAGTAGTCGTTGACGTACAGGACGCCGGCCTCGTCGGCGGGGCCCTGCTTGAGGCGGCGGCGGCGGCGGTGGCGGCCGTAGATCATGGCGAGCAGCAGCAGGGCGGTGAGCGCCAGCAGGGAGATGGCCGCGCCGATGGCGGTCTGCGTGGCGGCGCTCAGCTCCCGGAAGTCCATGCTCTCCGGCACGTACAGCGGCTCCTGGCTCACGCCCGCGCCGCGGGGGCGGAGCCCCGCCCCGGACGAGGGGGCGGAGCCCGAGGGCCGGGAGGCGGCGGCGGCGGCGGCGGCGGACGAGGCGGACGAGGACACGTTGACGGAGAGGTGAAAGGTCACGCGGGCCGCGCCGCCGGGGTTCCAGGCCTCGCACTCGTACCGGCCTGCGTGCGCCACCGTCACGTTGCTAAGGAACAGCATCCCGCTGCCCGTGTCCCGGTCGAAACGCTCCGCCCCCTCTCCGGCCCCGCCCCCGTCAGCCCCGCCCCCCGGGCGCGCGGTCACCCCGCCCCCCAGCTCCGGCCCCGCCTCGGGCCCCGCCCCCGGCCCGGGCCCCGCCTCCTGCACCAGGCCCTTGGGGGACAGGCCGGGCTGCGTCCGGCTGCGGGACAGCTTCCTCCAGGTGACCTGGGGCTGGGGGTAGCCCGAGGCCTGGCAGGACACGCGCAGGTTCTCCCCCAGCCGCACGCTCAGCCGGCGCGGCTCCAGCTGCACCACCGGCGGGATGCACACCAGGCTGTTCCCCGGCACCTCCACCAGGCTGCGCTGCGACAGGCGGGGCGGCTCCGCGCACAGCAGCCGCCGCTCCGACGAGCTCAGCAGCCGCTGGCCCCCCCCGTTTATCCAGCCCCGCAGCCAGTGCAGCGCGCAGTCGCAGCGCCACGGGTTGTCTGGGCAACGGGGGGCAGGGGCGAGGGAGGCGGGCGAGGGCAGGGGGAAGGGAGGTGGGACAAGGGCAGGGTTGGGTGAGGTGGGGCAGGGGAAGTGGAAGGCGACGGGGGCGGGGGCGGGGGCAGGGTGGGGCAGGATTGGGGTGGGGTTGGACGGGGCGGGGAGGGTAAGGGAAATTAGAAAAAAGACAAAAGTGAACTTCGTGATCACAGAGTAGTCCTTTCACTGGAGAGATGAGCTCATTGTATCCCTGATGTAAGGTAAACTCAATTATAAATTAACACATAATTTACAAGAAAAAGTATTCATTCCTTCTATATTTAAACCACAATATCACCCTCATACTCTGGTCCTGCACTCTCGTGTTAAAACACACACAGACACGCACACACACACGTGCACACACATCTGCGTGTTGTGTCACGCGCTGGCTCCGCCCCCTCTCACCTGTGAGGCGCAGTACCTGCAGGCTCACCAGGGGGCGCAGTGAGCCCTGCTGGAGGGTGCGCAGGTTGTTTCGGCTGAGGTCCAGCAGGGCCAGGGAAGAGAGCCCGGCCAGTGCCTCCTCCCCCAGCACCTCCACACTGTTCTGCTGCAGGTGCAGCTCCTGCAGACGCTGCGCAAGGACACTAGCTTATAATTATTATTATTATTATTATTATTACTAATATGATTATTATTACTATTATTATTATTATTACTACTACTACTACTACTACTACTACTACTATTATTATTACTACTACTATTATTACTATTATTATTATTACTACTACTACTATTATTATTATTATTACTATTACTATTATTATTGTTATTATTGCTATTACTATTTTATTACTATTATTATTATTATTACTACTATTCTTCTTCTTCTTCTTCTTCTTCTTCTTCTTATTATTATTATTATTATTATTATTATTAATATTATTATAATTATAAATTCTTTCAGAAACATCAATGCCCCGCCACGCCCTGTCCCACCCCACCCTCGCCCCACCCTCTCACCTCGCCCCGCCCCATCCCTCCCTGCCCCCGCCCCGCCCTCTCACCTGCAGGCAGCGGAAGGTGTGGTCCTGCAGGCGGGTGATCTGGTTGCCGGACAGGTACAGGATGCGCAGGTGCTCCAGGCCCTGGAAGATTTGGGCGGAGAGCAGGTGGATGCGGTTCCCGTTGAGCGCCAGCTCCAGCAGCTGGGCCTGGCTGCGGAAGGCCCCGGGTTCGAGGGCCGAGATGCTGTTGTTCTGCAGGTACAAGTAGTGCAGCTGACCCAGGCGGGACAGGTCCTGCAGCCGGATCTGACCGATGGAGTTATCCTGGAGGAAGAAGGTCTGTGGGGGAGACAGAGCCACCACCCCCACACCCCTCTATGGTTAGAGAGACCAAACTAGTTTAGAGAAACCCCCTCACAGCCAGAGAGACCGCCTCACAGCCAGAGAAACACCCTCACAGTCAGAGAGACTACCTCACAGCCAGAGAAACCCCCTCACAGTCAGAGAGACCTCCTCACAGCCAGAGAAACCCCCTCACAGTCAGAGAGACCTCCTCACAGCCAGAGAGACCACCTCACAGCCAGAGAAACACCCTCACAG